>MU225099.1:4836154-4871647 GCA_018584345.1 Thuja plicata | reverse complement strand
GCGACCATTTTAGGGTGCATACATTTGCCCCTCTTTGACTAATGTGTGATCTTCATGGGAACACATGTAGTCAAAGAATGTAGTTGAAGTGTGAGATCGATTTGGGATCACAACACAACCCAGACGTCTGATCAATTTGGGAACACATCAGGACAAAAATAAGCAAATTGAAAAAGACAAGGTCAACACCCCTATAAATAGGTAATTAACATGTCCAAAAGAAGAATCTCAAGCAAGGTTTCCCCAAGAGGAGCAATTGATAGGATTGATAAAGCTGAATCAAGGATTGAAGTTTGATTGGTACTGCCCCCTTGTGATCAAAATTGAAATGAGATAGAGGAGAAACATAAAATTGATAAATTTGACAAAATGAACTAAAAATAAGGTTCTTGATGTAAGATGAAAGATATAAGGATCATATAACCAAGGTAGATCATTAAGCATGAAATATTATGCCCCAAGGTTGAATTAGAAGAAAAGAAGTGGGGTAAAAGTGAATGGAAGATAGAAGTTTGGAAGAGATGGAAAGAAATGGAGAGAAGAAAGAGAATTTTCCTTAAGAGAGAGAATGCCCCAAAATCAATCAACTGTTTAAGATAGAAAAATTTTATTGATATCACGAAAGAAGATAAGGAAATGAAGATGAGAACATGATCACAATTGATTAAAAGTCCACAAGAAAGATGAAGGAAAAACCCCCTCAAACTCATAATGCAGCCTAAAAATGCAAACTAACATGAGGTCTAACAATGAAAGATACATGAAAATGCAAAGGTGTACTTGCAATAGAGAAACTGTAACATAGGAATTTGTGTTCATAATTCATGAGAGAATGTTAAGGAACTTATTTTCATCATTGGGCCATTATTAACAAACATCGAAAAATCACACAATCATCACTAGTCATAAGCGCAACTATGAAGATAAGAATGTGATTTATATTGGATTGGAATGTGGAAAGATTCTAACATAAGCATCAAAGACATAAAGGTCAAGATGAATTCGATTTTAGCTTACCCAATTTAATGTAGAAAAACCACACTCGCATCAAGGCATAGAGGCTAGGGTGACCAGAAGAATGGTTACGCAAAAACAGTCAAGAATGAAGCCTCAAATCACCTAAGTGTTTCAAGGGAACAACAAGAGACACTCATGAGTTTAAAGACCACACCCACAAGCAGAAAGAAAATAAAAACATGCCCCCATGCCCTAATTCCTCTAGCTATGCATCACGGAGAGACATTTTTTTTTTTGATTGGTAATAATATTTTGTATTCATTTAGTAAGCAGTTACATATTGGTCATCCAGGCATTACAATCCAAAATGAAATAGCACATACTTGCTCGAAGTGTGACAACTATGTCCACATTACAAGATTAAAAAACTAAGAAATATGAACTCTATTAATAGAAGTCAACATAAGGGAACAACTCGGCCAATAAAAAGACTTCCCAAGCTTTGACTAAGGGAACCACTTAGTTGCATCTCCTTGGGTGAAGTTTTCAAACACACCCCACCTATCGACTAGTTCTCCAACTCTGGGATAGTCACCACCAATTGCTTCCAGGCTGACAATCAAGTTTGGTTCTACTCTGGCTTCCCTGGCTTCCTTAGCCCTTGCGCCCCACCAAGTGATCGGGAGTTGCCTTCGGGTCATTGGTATGCCATCAATGTCAAGGGCTGCAGCGGACTTGATGGGCATTTTCTTCTTTTTTGGGGCTGTGAGAATAAACGCCACCCTATCCATCTCCACTTTGGTCCTCTCCAAGGCCTTCAGCAAATATTTCCACCCCGCCAAAACCCGAGCCAAGTGTACATCTTTTGGGCTATCCGTCAACAAAATTACCAACAGTTGCAACCCACGACTTCCTCTTCCCACCATACGAAAAGGCTCATCGCCCATTCATAGCCCCAGTCCCACCTCGGCCCGTTCGATGATTTCCTCAACATCGCCGACCCATTTCACAACCATACACTGCTGATAACCCTCCTAACCTCTGCCTTTGAATCTGCCACCATGAGTGCTAAGGCAATAAACATGGATGAAATATCCAAATTGGTTCTTGGCGTCCACCCCTTCTGGAATAAATGCTCACCCAGGATTTCTCTGATGGCTGACCATAAATCATCACCTTCACCATTGAAGATATGGCTCAGCCTATTTGTTGTGATATGCGTATCAAAGGCGGGAGTTTTCCCATTCATTGACAATGAGAACTTCGCCTCCATAGCTCTGTTTTTCTTCACTGAAATAATTGATGCACTAATTGTTATCACCAGAGTATTTAACTTGCAATCAAAGCCTCTAGAATGGGCTATTATTACCATCGGGTATGCGGGCAGACATCATTACACTTAACTGCTTCAAGTACTATCTTCAACTTTCACATCCCATGAGATCTCAGCTTGTGGATTTTGTTACCCCCGCGCGCTCATGTCATGACATCTTGGGCATGCTATCATTATGATCAGCCATGTGATACATTGGTGGTGTGACATGAATGTCCATTTATCAGGATAGCAACACCGACACTGATTGTACCCATCCTATATGTTGATATTAATCCTCGTTCATGAATTCCTCAAAGATTTCAAATTTTTCTTTGAGGGATCCGTCTGCTCCTACATTTGAGAGTTGGTCAGCCAAACTGTTTGCCCCTCTTGGTACATGTGAGGTTTTGAAATCTTCAAAATCTACCAACATGATTCTAATCCTTCTGATGTGCTTATTTAAGTACCATGTATCCATCTAACCCTTATTGATTCCATTTACTACCAGGAGGGAGTCGCCTTCTAGGTGAACTTTCCTAAAATGGAGTTTTCTCACCATGAATACAGCTTCGACTGCAGCTAGGCATTCTTTCTCATTATTAGTGTCATTATGTAACCTTTTAGCCCCTAAGGCCATGATATCCCCCTTGTCATTTTGAGCTATGTATCCAATTCCAGAAATCCCAGGATTACCTCGGGAGGCACCATCAAAATTGATCTTGATCCATTTGGGGGGTGGTTGTTGCCATCTATTACTGTGCTCCACTTCTTCCCTTGAGAGAGGATGAACCCTCACACTCCCATTAACGGGCCTCATCACAGAGAGACTTATTAGACAAGGACACTCAATGAAAATCAATAACAATTAGCACACAAAGAAAATATCATGACATAGCTCAAGCATTAAGTGTTGTGTTTAAAAATTTAAGTGTGTTAACTGATACTGAGTTCCAAGGATAAGGATGGAATGCTTGCAAGGAGGCAAGACCACATGACAAAATTGGGTAAGAACAAACTGATAAGTGTTGAAAAATACTCGATGTCAAGGGTTGTATTGAAAAATACAGTTCGGGTGGTGTTCAAAAACACCATTTGTGAGGTGTCCTAAAGACTAATGCATCCAAGAGATCGAAGCTAACACAGTTATGCCCCCTAGACAAAGACAAAGACCAATTCCAGACCGAGGCAACAAGGACAAGGCATGATGGAGAAAGGATAAGTGTCAAGGACTCGCGCTAAGAAACAGGGGTGCAAAGGCCTCAAGTAGTGTCCATTTCCAAGTTTTCACCACTTGGATCTTATTTTTTTATTTTTATTTTTTATTTTTTCATTTTTTTCTTCTTTTTTTTAGGACTTTTTATAATTTTTTATAATTCTTGCTACCAAGGCGCCTGTTTCTAGGTTTTTACCAAGGTACTTTTTCTATTTTTTTGAATTTTTTGTTTTTTTTTGTATTTTTGGAATATATAATTTGTTTTGGAGATACATCAAAGCGCCTATTGCTAGGTTTTCACTAAGATGATCATTTTTTCAAGATATTTTCTGATTTTTAGAATTTTTGACAATATATCATTTTTTTAATTTTTTTAGGATCAATAATTATGTACAAAGGATGCCCCCAGACAGAATGGGCATCATGGATAGAACTTCTTCAGGTGAAAGACATTGATAGGATCAGGGAGTTTCTCTCCCTCTGCTATAGATAGTAAATAACCACCTAACCCAAAAGTTGTAGTAATGATGTAAGGTCCAAGCCAATTAGGTTCAAATTTTACCTTTTGATCTCTATGCTATTGATTCTTAGGATTTTTACGTAGGACAAGATCTCCCACTTGGAATTCTCTAGGGTGAACCTTTTTGTTGAAGGCTTTGGACATGTGCTTTTGATAAACCCTCACATGGTCAAATGATGCTTGATGTTTCTCATTTAGAAGTTCTAACTCTTGAAGTCTCATGGCGTGGTAGTCTTAATTTGTAACTAGACCTTGGAGGGAAACTCAAAGTGAAGGAATCTCAACCTCCAAAGGTAACACTGCTTCAACACCATATGCAAGGGAAAAAAGAGTAGCCCCAGTAGGAATATGAATACTCGTTCTATAGGCCCACAAAGCCAGATTTATTTTTAAATACCAATCTCTACCATTCTTACAAACTGTTCTATGCAAGATTGTAAGAATGGTTTTGTTTGATGCCTCTGCTTGACCATTTCTTTGTGGGAAGTAAATGGAGGACCAATGTTGTTTAATCTTGAATTTCTTGCAGAGTTTTTTAAGGTCCTTATTTTTAAACTGGCCTCTGTTGTTAGTAATAATCTCAGAAGGCACTCCATATAAACATATGATATGGTTCAGAATGAATAGAGAGACTGTCTTGTCTACCTGATGAGTTGGGATGAATCTACCCAACAAGATCAAAGGCCCAATGCTGAAATGCCCAATGAGATATAGAAGGAATGAGCTCCCTTCCTAGAGCATGTATTAGGTTACCATGTTTTTGACACTTTTCACATGACTTTGCAAAATCTACTGCATCAATTTGCATCGTAGGCCAATAGTACCCTACCCTAAGCAACCTTCAGGCCATGGCAAGACCATTGGAATGTCCCCCACAGATGCCCTCATGAATGTCAACTAACGCTTGGTTGGATTCTTCCTTTCCTAAGCATCTAAGAAGTGTTCCATCTAGACCCCTCCTATACAAATCACCAGTGATAAGGGAATGGAGAGAGGCATTTTGGGTAAGGTTTATGCATTTGAATTGGTTAAATGTTTCAGGTATAATGTCATCATGAAGATATCAATAAATGGCACCATAACGGGATGACTCACGACCAACAAGGGTATAAATGACATGGACTTCTTGAGAGTCATAGATAGGGTGATGTAGCTCTTCCACCTGGAATTCAAATCTAGATTCATGTTGCTCTACTTGAAGGAGTGAAGCAAGTGTAGACATAGCATCAACTGCTTTGTTTTCTGCTCTAGAGATTTGCTGAAATGTGACAAATATGAAGTAACATTTCAAGGAATCAACCATTTGTTTATAAGGTACATTTTCTCATGTTTTTTTTATATTCATCATTAACTTGGTTGATTATCAGCTGTGAATCCCTATAGATGTGTAACTCTGTGATTCTCCATTCCATGGCCATCTTAAGTCCATTTGTTAAAGCTTCATACTTAGGGATGTTGTTTGTACATGGGAACAATAATTTATAGGAGTTAGGGATTGTGTACCCATGAGGAGAAACAAACAAAACACCAGCTCCTAAACCATTTTGCATAAAGGATCCATCAAAGAACATCTTCCATGTTCTTTTAGTCATATACATGAGGTGCTCATCTGCAAAGTCAACTTGAATAGGTGCATTATCTTGTATTGGGAAATCAGCCAATTGATCTACTATGGCTTGTCATTTGATTGCTTTACGCTCAATGTACTCTATGTCAAAATCTGAAAGGATCATCATCCATTTAGCAAGTCTACCTGTGAGGGCGGCCTTACCTAGCAAATATTTGAGTGGATCTATTTTTGCTACAAGGTGTATAGTGTGCACAAGCATGTAATGTCACAACTTTTGGGAAGCGAACACAACATTGAGGCAAGCTTTCTCAATGCTAGTGTAGTTAACCTCATATGAAACAAGAGTGCGGCTAATATAGTATATTTCTCTTTCTTTCCCATTTTCATCAATTTGGGCTAGTAATGCCCCCAAGGAAGATTCTTTCGCTGAAATGTATAGAATAAGTGGTTTCCCTGGGATAGGAGGCATTAAAATGGGAGGATTTGCTAAGTACTTCTTGATTTGATCTGTACTCTTTTGATAATCCTCATTCCAAACACATTTGACTCCTTTGTGTAAGTTCTTGTTGAAGGGTTGAGCTCTATCTACCAATTCTGAAATAAATCTCCTTATAGATTGAAGACGTCCTTGAAGAATCCTCATTTGACTAATTTTTCTAGGAGGTGGTATATCTATGATTGCTTGGACTTTTTTAGGGTCTACCTCTATTCCTTTTGTTGAAATGATGAAGCCAATAGTTTTCCAGAGGTGACTCCAAATGCACACTTTTTAGGATTTAACCTTAGTTGAAATTGTTCCATGCGATCTAAAATGACTTCTAAATCATCTAAGTGTGTATTTCTTTTCTTAGATTTGGCCAAGGTGTCATCCACATAATCTTCCATGTTTCTATGCATCATGTCATGAAAAATGGTTGTCATAGCTGGTTGATAGGTGGCTCCTGCATTTTTTTAATCCAAAAGGCATAACGTTCCAACAATAGGTACCCCATGCACAAGTGAATGCAGTCTTTTCTTGATCTTCAGGAGCTATCTTAATCTGGTTGTATCCAAAAAAACTATCCATCAAGGAATAAATATCATAGCCCACAGTCATATCCACTATCATGTCTATATTGGGAAGTGGATATTCATCCTTTGGGCATGCTCTATTGACATCTCTAAAATTTGTGCAAACTCGAATAGATTTGTCATGTTTGGAAACTGGTACAATGTTTGATATCCATTCAGCATAGGCGATAGCTCTTATGAATCTTGCACTAAGGAGTTTCTCCAATTCTAGTTTGACAAGGAGAGCTATGTGAGGATGCATCTTTCTCAATTTTTGTTTAACTGGTTTGACACCTGGGGCTATGGACAAGTGATGCATGATAAGGTTAATGTCCAACCCTAGCATATCTGAATAAGTCCATGCAAAGTTGATTTTCTTTGTCTGTAAGAACTTAGTGTAAGCTTCTTTTTTCTTGTGGTGACAAGGACTCAGCCAAGTGTACTATCTATGGAGCCTCATCTATACCCAAATTGACTTCTTGTGTTGGTTCAATAATAATTGAAGATCTATCTTGAAAATAGTTGGGGAGAGGATCAAGTACCTCATCCTTAGGCACCTTAGAGAGGTTTTCACCCTTGGATACGTCATTTATTTTTACACTTTTTGGTTCTGACACTGACATGCAGTGGTTTTCACCATCAGAACTTCTATTCTATTTATTTTATTTTCTTTTTATTTTGTGACTATGGTACTTGATGTCTGGCTCTATCATGCTGGTAGTCAGTTCACTGGTGGAAGAGACTATGGGTTCAATGGCATTTAGGTAACAGGCTATCTCATAATCATTTTGAAATGTTAAGAGCTCAGGTTCTTGATAGCGTTGGGAATAATCAATGAGGTCAAGATGAACAAGAGGCAAGTCAATGACTGGTTCAAGGTTATATATGTGAATGATATTATCATTGGTGACCAAAGAGTTAGAGTCTGTCAAGTATCCTTCTAAGCTACCCAAATCAGGATTCGTCCTAACAAGCAAAGAATCATCCACTAAGGTAGCACATAGGTTCAAATCCTCTAATCCTACATGTGGCTCGTTGGCTACATCAGGTTTAGAACTATAAGTGTGGATAACATAAATATCTCTATCAACTATGGAGGACTCAGAAAAGGATTCCCATTCATACTCATATGAACTTGTGTATGAACTACAACTAGGATGTTTACACCATGAAGGTTTGGGACATCTTGAGGTGGAAGCTCTAGTGTCATCAAGAGCAACTCCTCTTTCCATTAAACGAACAAGATTCTTTCGTTGATGTTCTCTGAAAGGATATTCTATATATGATTCATGTTGTTCTAAAGTTGCAACTAAAACATGAGCGACTGGAATATTTGAATCTCCCCAGAGGAGATTAGTGGAAGGGACCCAATATTCACACATGTCCTATTGATTTGTCAAACTAGGTATATATTCTTGTTCATCTTCACTATCTGACTTATCCAATCCATGATTAAGAGGGCCATGTCCGTTGATAGCCCATTTGTTTGAAAAAAGTATACCCTCTTCCATAAGCCTTAGGAGAGGGAGAGAAGTTCTCATTATGCATATATTTTTCTTCTCTATAGATCCAGTTTCTAACAAATGTCTCCTCCTTCTCATCTTGGATAGGCACTAAGGACTCTACAAATGTGCCAAATAAAGTCATAGCTGAAGAGGAAGGTTTCTTTTCTTGTGAAGGCTTGCCATAAGACCGAGGTGAAACTGGTAATGTTGTGAGGGAGTTGAGTTGATACCCCCCCATGCCAAGGTCTATCGACTTAAGCTTGTCTTTACATTCAGCTAAGGTTGCATTAAAATCTTCTGCTTCTCTATTGAGGGGAACATGAGTTCCTGCTGAAATGGAATTGATAGATAAAGTGTTATCCCCAGGTATACAAATCTCTATTCCATTGTAGGGGAACTTAGCACACTGACGGTAAGTAGACGACACTGCTTGCATATCATGAATCCATGGTCTACCAAGTAAGATATTATACGCAAGGGTTCTAGTGTCAACTATTTGAAATAAAACATATTTTTCAATAGGGCCAATCCTAACAGGAAGGACAACCAACCCCTTGGAACTTCTTTCTGCCTCATCATAGGCTTTGATAGTAATCCTTTTTTTGGTATCTATGACTTTCTTAGAATAACTCGATTCTTTCAAAAGATTAAAGGAAGAAATATTAAGCCCAACACCCCCATCTATCAACACGCGCCTGACACAGGTTCTACAGATCATGACCTCAATATGAAGGGAAATATTGTGTGGGTGGCTCAAGGATTTATCATCATCCTCCGAAAATGTAAGGTAATGAGGGCTAGCAATGTGGTTAACCATGTTCTAGATTTTATCAACATCTAAGTTGTTGGGGATGTTTGTTGTGCACAAAGCATCCTCAAGGACTTGCTTATGTCTTGGGGACAACTCTAAGAGCTCAAAGATCAAAATCTGAGCTGGGGTTTTCTGCAACTGATCAACAAGACTATAACTTGACTTAGGATTGACTGTTGGATTTAAGGTGACATTCTTGGATGCCACTTGCTTAGGTTTACTTGATTGGCTTGAATTGGGTCCTCTAATGACAACGAGACCTTGACTTTGTGTGACAACATTAAGAGTTTGAGATGACCCTCTAGAGTTAGGACCCCTTAGCACCACAACAGGTTCTTCATCAAAGATAGGAAGAGAGACCATGTCTAGATCATAACCATAGAGATCTTTACCCCTCATCATGTTGACATTTTATTCCACAAAATCAAGCATATTGATAGTATTATCCACATCTGTGTAAGTTTAATTGATCTCAGCCTTTTCATTCTTAGCTTTAGAGGTTTCCCCCTACTCATATTTGGGCAACAGTTCCTTGAATGCCTTATGATCGGCGTCGATGTTCAATCCATCTATGTTGAGCTTTCCATTGTCAATGAGATCTTGAATAAGATGCTTGATTTTGTAGCAATTTTGAATTTCATGTCCAATACCATTGTGAAACTTGAAAAAGGCCTTCTCATCCCACCAGTGTGGCTTAACATTAGGTATTTAATGCTTCACAGGATCTTGAGGATGTGCAAGGTTGTTGGCGATAAGTTTTTTCAAGACATCCTCATATGAGTCACCAAGTTTTGAAAATTGACGCCTCTTTCTTAGGCCTATCTTGGTATCTCGATTTGTTCTCTTGTTGATTAAATGTATTGAGCTTCATGGCTTGAACAACACTAGAAAAGTGGAGCACATTTTGATCTTTAGGTTGGGAGGAGTCCACAACTCCATCATTGACCACTTGTTTGTTCCTATTCCAATGTGAGTTCTTCCCTTTATCCTTGTTAGGGTTGTTATTTTGACCATTGTTGTTGTTGTTTCCATGTTTGGTCAAAATTCCTTGTTCTTTTATAACATCCTCAATCCTACAGGTGGTTTCAACCATGGTGTCAAAGGAATCAAAAACCATCTTCCTAACTTCATACCACATTTCGGGAACCAAGTTGCTAACAAGGATATCAATCTTTTCATTTTCAAGAATGGTTCTAGAGTAGCAAGAGCATTGTCATCTCCACCTTTGCAAGAAAGTAAAAAAGGATTCCCCTTGATTTTTTCGTTAAATTGCATAAGTCCAACATGGTGATTGATCTTGAAAGATTGTATGCAAAGTGTTGAACATATCTATGAACAAGCTCTTTGAAAGTCTTAAAAGGGGGAGTTATGTTGGTGAACCATTTCCATTGCTTGACCCTTAAGACTCCTTGGGAACAATCTCATGAGGTATGAATCATCTTGATGGAACTCAAAACTTGTGGTATAAAACTGGTGCACATGATCATGTGGATCTCCATTCCCATCATATTTTTCGTATTGAGGAATTTTAACCTTTCTAGGGAACTGTTTCATGTTAATACTTTTGTCAAAAGGATTAGGAAAAATTGAATCAAGTGAGAATGTATTCTTGGGTGTTAACATCTTCTCCATCATGTTCTTAAGTTTTTTTATTTCCTCTTCTTGAGATGGACCTTGCTTCTTAATCCCTTTTTCCTCATCAAAGTTGTAAGGGACTCTAGCACCCTTGTTGATTAAACTCTCTAGGAACTTATACTTATTTTTCTCTAAATATTTCTCCACATACTATTGGAAAAGTGGCTCTTGTTGCATTTTCATGAAGTCCTGGGAGGTGAGATCAAAAATTGAGCTACTACCCCCATATTGTGAACCATGATGAGCACGTTGTGAAGGTTGTCTTGAGTTTCTAGGAGGTGTTTGTCTCCTATAATGATACTGTCTTGAGGCCCTTCTTCCTCTAGGGCTAGGAGATTGTGATGGCATTCTTGAATGTCTCCCACTTCATGGAGTCTTAGGAGGAGTGGGTGGAGGAGAGTTGTGTCCACCACTAACACGCATGTTGTTGAATTGATCATTGAGTTGTTGAGCTAAGAGCCTATCTTTCTCTTCTTGGAAGGATTTCTTTTCCATTTCCACCAAAGTTTGTCATTCCAATTCTAGGAGTCTAAATTTATCTTCCTTTTCAGCTTGTTCATCTTGTAAGGCTTTCTTTTCATGCTCAATCCTCTTAATTCTTCCACTCATGTATCTTGAAGATCTTTTGAGCGGTGAACTTGGTCTTGAATTTCTAAACAATTTGTTGGTATAGGTTGCATTAACATGAGTTTCATAAAGTTCATCTCCTTGGTTCTCATGCTATGATAAATCATCTTGATAAGCTTGCCTCTTACCTCTCTTAGCCCTTTGGTGTGCATCCAGATATCTAGTTGAGATAAGGGGTGAGATGGGTTGACTGTCACAAGAGGAACCACCAAATGAAAAAACATCTCTATGCTTCGCAAATATGTCATCAAGACATTTATCCACGTCTTCCCTCTCTCATCAAGTCATTGTGTAACTCATATCCATATCTAAGGGAGAAGGTGCTAAGTGGGTACCCAACTCACTAAGGTGACTCTTTGAATCAAACCACACTTCCGAGTTGTTCCTAGGTGGTTGATCAAATATAGGTTCTTTTCCCTTAAGTTTTTGGCGAGTTTGAACTAAGGGTAATTGGTTGAAGACCACTTGAGGTCATTTTCCTTGATTTACTTGATATCTTGTTGTAACTGGCATGAAATAAAAGGTACTAGGTGATAAGATGACCCTAAGAAACATTGGTACCAAAATAGGATAGTAAAAGCACTCACTTGTCCAAAAGAGAGGTGATAAGGTAGAATTTTGCAAGAGGCACAAACCAACACTACCACAGAGGTTCCCACTGACCAGGTGAATACCCTAACACATGTGGATCAAGAGGATGATTTACCCAAGTTATATTGATTGAATTTGAATTTGTATGGAAGTGAATGGACAAGAGACTACTAAAACTCTCCAAGTGTCTTATAAAAGGATCTAAAGGTTTATCTTCTCAACAAGGACATTTTATAGATCACCAACTCCAAGCAAGGTCACTTGTGAAACCAAAGATTACTAGTTCAAGAGGTCAAAATGCAAGAATCCAAAGTGTAAACAAGCTTCTAACAGTAGGGTAAGTGACCTAATCTGAACTGGATCAACCTAGGAAGACTAAAAATGATAGGATAGCAAAAATGAGCAAGTTAATAGTTTGACACTTAAGAATGCATATTTGTTGATCATTTTGGTATTTGTCTTAATGTTTGGGTGTTTTCATGCCCTGCATACCCATCCCTACATTTTGTGCACAAAATGTTGGGTCCCCTCTTTTCGCTTTTGGCTCTTGCCTTGTTTTATTTGTCTTCTTTGTTTCCTTTGTTTTCTTCTCCAGGATTTTCCTCTCATGAGGTTTTTTTTCTTTCTTCTTTTGTCTTTCATGTTTCTGGGACTCGGTCCTGAAGTTTGTTGTTCTTTCCAGAGCCATATTTTAGACTCTGGGATTCTCTGCCATGATGTCTTCTCCTCATGAGAAGATATGGTTACATGGACTCCCCGGGCCCAGAGTCCAGAGGTTCACCTATTCTAGAGCTTGCAGAGGAAGAGCTAACTTTCTTTTACCTTGGGTATAAATAGAAATTACATACCACTTTTACAGTTACCGTGATTAAAACACTTGTGCATTCAGAGCGATTCTTAGGCGACTAAACTATGATTAAGCTGCGAGTTACTCTGTGCTTAGTCAATTATTACCAGTTGATTCAAGGTACTTGTTCATGGTCATTTGAAGGTATAACTTGTTACGAGAGTTCTCTTGGTGTGCTCTTTCCCCACTCTTCTTTGGATTTCTATGTAGGTTCTTTGGTTTCTTGTTGTTTCCATATTTTCCTTGTTGTTCCCTTTTGTTCTTTGGTCTTTGTTTGTTTTGCTGGTCTTCCATTCCATGTTCTATGTTTTTGGTTCACCTCCCGTTGGTGGGTTGGCTCTACGAGAGGGTTTTCTACCCTCTGCGCAGTTGTAGATTAATGTTTATAATGTATATTGTCTTAGGTTAGTTAGTGGATATATGTGTATAGTTGTAGAAATTTGTAAAGGATTGGAAATGCTGTATATATTGTATATATATTTTGACCTTTGGTCCTTTGTATTTTTATGTATATATCCTATATATCCTTTTGAGTTTATGAGTTCCTCACACTCTGTCTTGTGTTTTCACCCATGAGACCGAGCTTGTCGAGGAAAAGTCACCATGGTTCAAACTCGACACCCCGCTGGTTCAAGCCATGGCGGCTTTCTCTCTCTTCTATCTCATCACCTTAATGGCAGGATTAATTTCCCACAAGCGAGCTTCAAACCGGGTCCCATCTGGCATTTATTTTACCCTGTGTATTCCCACTTCTCACCATTAATGCCTTTATGTTGCCTGTCACCTGACCACGTGCCAACCCACATCAGCCGAATACAATTTCTTACTGGTCACATTAGCACGGCAATGGCTAGATTATCCAACCTCTGGGTCCCAAGCAATTCCTTGTCCTTCTTTTCCCCTTGTCATTTGGTTTGATTTCCTTGGAGTCCTACTCACGTTTGTTGAAAGTATTCTAGGACTTTTTGGTGTATGCTAACACTTGTTGAACAGGTGTAGGGTGGGGATGATTTCCTCGGAGCTCTAATATTCTTTTATATATATCACGTTCTAATGGTTCTCCGGTCTTGTAGGTTGCAGATAAGCTAATCGAAGATGTCCAAAGTAATCACCCCTCCTTCTAGCCTAGAGCTACCTACCACATCCACCTGAGTGGCCACCAAAACCAAGGCCAAAAGGTTGTGCAAAGTTTCCCTTGACCTCCAAGTATCCAAAGGAGGGTGCCCTTGTGGGATCAAAAATAGGGTCCAGAATTCAAGAAATAACGGACATAGGTCCTAGACCTTGGGCAGAAATGCAAGGTTTGATTCAAGTCATTTATAGGTTGAAGGCCACTGGAGATAACCTGCCCACTCAAATAGCCACCTCCAGCATCATCAAGGTGGCAAACTTTCCTTGTTCGGTGCAATCACCAAAGTTAATACTCCAATTGGAAACATTGTACAACACACCAACTCGAACTGTCCTACTTTCAGATCCCCAGCCACTAAAGTACCCAACAACAATCGTCACCCTGAATGCAGAAAATTTACCCTTAAGGCTGGGGATCCCACAGTTCAATGGATCCATTATCTAGAATTGGATCAAGACATTGCAGGAGTTTGATGATGCTGCGCTTATCTCCCGGAAACATCTTAATAGTCACTAGCTGAAAATCCCAAAGAGGGATTGCAGGAGGATGAAGTTGGAAATTCCCCACGGGGAGTTCAAAGAGCCCATTCAGGTGGGCATTGTATTCTTATGTAGGATATTTGGATTGCCCCATGCCCAGGATTTCTCAGCATGGATGTACTACTTTCTATACTACATCACCACTCATAGTCAGTCCTTCAACTAGGCAGCCCTCATATCCAATCATGTGGATAAGCATCTAAAGGGCATTGTCCAGAATTCCAAGTTCTGCATGACATCATACGTGCTATGGGAACTAGCTCAAAAAGGACCAGCTTTTCCAAGTTTGGGAATAGTTGGGGAGCTTGGAAACAGGCTGGGCCAAGTGACACTATGGGATCACTATCCCCAAGTGAAATGGGAACTCAGTTTCTCAAATTTCTATAGGGTAAATGATGCTTTCATTTACCACAACATTCTAACACTTACTCAGGATTCTGGGTATCGACTATCACAAGTGACGATGACTCTGGTCAGCACCTATGGCCGCTATTTTATTCAATTCCAACACCACACCTACATTTGGGTGACCGGCTTCAATGGGAAGCCCCATCTTCTTCCCCAGTATTGCGGGGATAGAATTTTTCTTTTAGAGTTATGCTAGTAGATGATGGATCTGCACACCTTCTTTACATTGAAGAAGATCATCAACATCCCATTCCCATTCTCATGCAGGAATTATACATGTAGCCTTGCTGCAACACAAGAGGCAAATAGTGAATTTAAAAACCTAGGGCTAGTGGAATTCCACCACGCCCAGAAGAACGTCGATCCCCTCAGAAAGATTGTCGCAGCACTTCCCCAAGCATCCCCGCCCCACAAAGTAGACATTAAATATTTTTGGGTGGACTGCCAGGATATTTTTGATCTCCAGGCTCGATAGCATTCATGAAGGAGCAAAGGGCTCATAAAAACACTTGACCTCCAGAATTTTCTGAAGGGTTTCCAAGATGATGGGCCGTTGGAGGACCCAGCATACAAGGGGCAAGGGTTGGACAAATTAGATCTCCCTCTAGTGGACTGGGCCACCCCTAAGGACCTAACAATTGACAGGGTATGTCACCCCATTTTAGAAGTAAGTCACCAATATTTTTCCTGGGTGTGTCCCAAGTGCACCGAAAAGAAGCCAACAGTCAAAAGGGCTACTCCCTCTTCAGCCGGTGCCAGACCTTCATCATCCACTACCATTGAACCAAGTACAAGCAAAGGAAAATAGAAAGAGGGAACCCTAACCAAATTGCCTCCCAAAGTTCCCACCCTCCTAATGGAAAAACTAAAAAAACAAATGGAGTCGGCAAGGCTATCCAGCCAGCAGTTGAGCACATAGATATCCTTCGACCTCCAAGTAATTCCAATGGCTTCTGCTCTCCCAGCAGGATCCCCATCATTGGCTGTGATGATGAGTTGATAGACCTTCACTAAGGCAGATTCCATCAGCATTCTAGATACTAGGGTCCCACTAACAAGAAAGAAGAAGAAGAAGGTGACCCCTGCACCAAGCATAGCCGCTAGTACCGATATGCCAGATGTGCCCCTGATGGATGTCAATTCATACTCTCCTGAACTAGAAGATATTTTTGACTCCTCGCCCCCACATGATGACTTTGATGACACTTTCTTAGTGGAGGATATCATGGACCTCCAACAAGGTATAGGTCATGCAATGGAGGAGATTTCCACTCAGGATAAGGAGGCCCCGGTAGAAAAGGAAATCCTGGGAAAAGAAGATGCATCAAAACAAGAAGCCTGAGAGGAGGCACAAAAGGAGCCTGAGCAGGGAAAGATAGTGGTACAAGAGACCAAAGACATACCAAGGCAGCCCATAGATGAGCAACCGATGGTCGGGGAACCTGGACCCAAAGGATCAACCATACCCTCGATCATCATGCTCCAAATGTATTTGGTTACTCTGGGTGATCAAGTGCCCCAGAGCACATTTGGTGAGGTAGTAACGATGGCTACCTTGTTAAATTTCATCTAGAGACCTCATCCACCTCTAGAGGATGTTCCAGTGGAGGAGAATGTTCCAACAAATGAGGCCTATGAGGCCCAAGAGCAGTAGCAATAGATTGATCAAGAAGCCCTAGACAAAGAAAATGTAGAATCAGTTGACGCCGGGAGGGACGAGGAGGTCCTTGAAGATAGAGGCAATATTAAGATCGGAGAAAAGGTTTCGGATACTACAACAAAAGATGCCAGCATGGAAAAAAATATCGAAGGTTCTGGAGAATAAGAGAAGGAATGAGAAAAATAGAGGGAGAAAGAGCTTGAAGCCAATGTATATTCTGGGAACATACCACCAGATTCTGAAAGCAATCCCAATGAATTGGTCTTAATGGAGAAGCTACACTAGCCACCCCAATGGCTGGTTGAATCAAGGAAAAGAAAGGCCTTGGCACTAGCATCAGGTGCTACACTCTCATTGGCCAAAATGATGGCCAGGAATGTAGAGGCTAAAAATCCCAAGAAAGCATGGACAGTCCATACCCTCTGGACTGGTCTAACAAGTAGCACAGTTGCAACTATCACAACACCCCCACTAGATGCAGAGGCAGTGGCCATAAGGCATGAAGATTATAACATAACAGAAGTGGCACTAGGGAGGAGAGACAAACAGGGCAAGCTGGACTTACTAAAAGAAGCCACAAAGGTGATAGAGGCTAGATACATCAACCAAGGCTAGAAGCTAAAGGAGGAAAGAGAGACAAATGCCAATCTCCTTGCGCTTCTGGTAGAACTTACATAGCCTTTGGCCGAGGTCCACCCCGGAACCCCTTCCTCTGGATTGCCGCTTGCGCAGGGTGATGTGGATTCTCTATGTATCATGAAGAAAAAGGCACAGGCTGTAGATGGGTGGGCCACTAAGCAAGTGGCTTCCATGAGAAAATTTCTGGTGGCATCCCTCCTAGACCTTTATCAGGTTGACACTCTTCTTAGCCAGGCAAAGGGCTCTGCTCTCATATGGGAGAAATATTTAGCAAAGTATGAAAAATGGAAGGCTGGGCTGGAAGAAATCTGTAGCATAGGAGAAGAAGTCACCATAGAGGTGGGGGATTTTGGGAGATGAATCATATGATTCCCTCCAGGCCCAGTACTCTAGACTTGTCCTCAGGATCAAGGTATGCAAGGAACTGGTTAAGGCCTTGAAAGAGAAGGTGACATCGGTCCAATACCCCTTGGGCCTATTTCAAGCATTCATGGCTGGAGTATTGCAAGTCGATCCCTTCACCACCAGAACATGTACCCCAGAGGACTATGTCCTCAGCAAATTTGATGAGCGGATGGAGTCCCTATATCCACCAATCAGAGATTTTGACTAGGGCAGGTTATCCAGATTGTCTAAGATAATTATCCAATCGCATGATGCCATCAAGATGGTGGATGAATTCCGGAACAGGGCCAGAGAGGTTGAGGAAGCATTGGAGGTTGTTCGCAGTCGCTGGGATAGCATCAGAGATGTAGATGAAGAAAGAATAGGCCAAGTGTTGGAGGCTTGGGAAAAATCATAAGGAACAATAAAATTCTCTGGAGTCTGGAGAATCTCACCAACCATGTATTGATTGTAATTCATTCATTATTTCAGAACACAAGTTCCCAAATCTCAGAATTCTAGATCCCACATTTTTGTATTCTTTATGTGACCCGTGTCCCAGTTCCCAAGGATGACTGATCACTTTCAAGGTAGTCAATGGAAATCTCAGAAAATAGGTGATCACAACAAGGCATGTTGGCTTGACAAGAGGGTTCTGACAAATGGTCTTCCTGAGGTGTCACTTCAATGTAAGACCTGGCACATCAGAGACAGTGAGCCCCCTCCCATTTATGAGGCATGCACCCTCAATCCCTAGGGGATCATATTTCTTCTTTTCTCATCTCGACTGTCTTTTCGAGGTCGATTCTTCCACTTTTCCTTTCTTGTCTCATTCTTCTGACATGTTAGACCTTTTCCATCTTGAGGTCTTTTGTAGCATGGCACAGGTAGTACCGGCCATCAGAAATAGTATTATATTTTGAAGTGTAAAATAAATTAGGTTAAGTTTTAGGTCAAATTGTGTGTATAAATATTAAGTCTGACCTCATTCCAAGGGTCGGTAAAATTGATGATTTTGCAATCCATGTCTGATAGCAATTTGGTTTTCTCAGTTCTTAGTCACAGGGCTCAATGCTCCATAGTTTCTTAGCTTTCAGTAGTTAAATGCTCCCTTGGAGCCACCATTGTAACATGCACCAGTGCTTTCTAGAGATATGTTAATGAAGGAGAGGTTCTATCAATGACGTTGTTAACATTCTAATTTTTGGTTTAACGGTATTTTATGCTTTGTGTTCTTTATGTCCTTTGCTCTGATACTTCAAGTAGATTAATGACCTTCATTTCCTTTGATATTGATTAAATATGAGTTGATGGTTCTGTGTTTCTTCAGTATTTAGTGTAGTGTGTTAGAGCATTGTCGATGTTTTGAATGTTTGAGTATAACTATAGTTAGATGAAATATTTCTAACTCTGCAGTATCTTTTGAAGTTTATTTGTTAAATGAATGTGCACTTGTAGGAGACCCCACTTACTTGAATCCTTGGAAGAAGATGAGTTAAGATAACCAATTATCCCCCTCAAACAAAATAGTCACATTTCCCAACTGATCCCCTGCATTATCGAGACCTGACTCCTACGTGCTTGGACGTCCAGGGAATATCATTTCCCTGAATAACCTTTACAGGTGAATTTGGCCGGTACCTCGGTACTCAGTGACAAATTACATCTGTTGGTGGACCCGGTCACAAAGTCCCATCAATAGAAACTTGCGCTAGAGGGAGGGCATGAACTCATCCCCCTCTGAGGATTCATATTTTACACCACCCGAGGGTTCCTCAAGCCATAGTTTTAGGAGTCAAGCCTTCAGAAAAATTGGGTCATTTTCACCAGCAAGATTTGAAAGAGTCCTTAGATCAACTCCCAATCTCAGATGGTTTGTCAAACTCAAGCCTCCCGCTCAAAAGAAATAGACCCCAAAAGCCAAGTCAGCCACCATTGTCTGGGGATCTAGCACATCCCATAATACCCAATTCCCCCAGACGACCTCGGGGATTAACACTCAACCTAGTCAAAATCCAACACCCCCAATGGCTACGTATTTTGGAAATATCGGGTCCCCAATGGGAACTTTTCTAGGTGTATTCAACGATCTACCTTTGCACCCAAAAAAGATTTGTCCCCGATATGATTTGTCCCTAGGATAGAACAAGCTGAACTGGTACCTTAACCTTCCTGCCAACTCCATCAATAGTTGGTAGGACATGGAGGACGCCTTCTTGGCTGCCTTTCACATACACGTGGACCCAGCATGGTCTCACAGTCAGTTCATTTCTATTAGGAAGAAACCCAATGAAGCCCTTGCATCATTTAACCACTGGTTCCAATGCACCTTAAAGCGGTGCATGGGCCCCTTCATCCCATCCATAGATGTGACTATCCATACCTATCTCAACACAATGGACCCCTTGGTTGCCACTCTCTTTTGGAGGACTACCACCCCCAGAGACCGGGATACTTTGGCAAAGGTTTACAACCTGGCCTTAGATTTGTCTTGTGGTCTTAAAAAAACCTTGGGTAGGATTGGGCAGAGCACGCCATTTAACATGATACCTAGTGGAACTTCCTATGCCGAAGGATATAACCCCAATCAGACAATCGGTGCCCCTGTGATAGTCATGAATCCCCCACCACTACCAATAGACCAGTAGGCCTGGTATGTATATCCATCTCAGACCTAGACAACGTCAGGTCTAGAATCTTTTCCTTTGGAACTAGCCACAGCAAATGCAACAACCATAGACACAACCACCCGGAGTGCCTTTCTTTCAGTCATCCACAGCTGGTGGATTGTTTCCCTCGACTCTAGTGAATGCTGCCACTTTTCTGGGAAACCAACAACAACAACCGTCACACTGTGACATGAATACCCAGTTGACCACCAAGGTTGAATCCCTCCAGTGAATATTGTCCACATTGACTATGGACATGGGTCAGATGAAGGTGGGGTCCTTTGCACCCCACAACACCAATTCCCAGAGAGGGAATATTTTCTCTGGGCAATGAAAAAATAATGCTAGAGGAAGAAATTATAATAGCGGGCCTTGTCCCAACCAACAGCAATGGAATAACAATGTTAGTACCAGAGGTCCACCTTCAAACCAAAACACCAATCAGGGTGGAGCTAGACCTTCCCATTTCACGCCAGTCACAGATTTCTAGCCCATGACCAACTGGTGTAGATTGCACGACACAGACTCTCACAATGAGGTAAACTGTGCCATGCTGGAGAAATTCATCATGATTTTCCAGCTAGATATACAACAAGCTTCTGATACTACTCCCTAAGAGCCTCCTATACAAGAACCCACTCACGGTGCATTTTCCTGTGAGACCATCTTCTTTGGAACATGTAGAGAAGACGAAGAAGAACCTGAACTACAGGGGTTCTTTGATGAATCTATTTCAGCCTTTGAGGCCAATGCCTTTACCAATCCACAGACTCCCTACAAAACTTAGAGTCAGACTGGTAAAGGACCAATTTACATGCCCACACCTCCTAAGGACACTCCTCCCTAGGACAACATGACTGATCGATCTATCCCTCCAAAAGGCCCTGGACCTAACCAAGCTAAGGGCCCGGCCGAGGGAAGCAGCCAATTCCTGGGAGGAAGGTTCGACATCATGAAGGCGTTAGAAAAGACCACCACCTCCATGACCTTGATGGAGGTTCTACTTAACTATCCTGAGCAGAAGAAGTCCCTTCTGAAGCTCTTGGGAAACTTGAAAGTCGTCAATCGCCCACCCAAGACTCTCTTTTGAGGACACCAAAGTGGTTGTCTTCCAGAAAAATACTGAAAATCCTCCTTTCCTACTAGGCTTGAATATACAAGGGAAAAACATAGACAACTACCTACTAGATTCTGGGGCTTCGGGCAATATCACACCTTTGTCTATATGCCAGAAGCTCAGATTCTGCCCCACCTCGTCCAACGGTGCAGTAATCCAGCCGGATAAAACTGGTGTGAAAATGGTGGGCAAACTGAAGAATGTCTAGATTCAACTCATCCAAGACCCCAGGATAGCCAGTACAATCGACATCCAAGTGGTGGACATCCCAAAGACTTATGGGTTGTTGTTAAGTCGCAATTGGTCCAAGTCCCTAAACAGATACTTCTCAACTGACTTCTCCCACTTATGGCTCCCCTGGGAAGGAGAATCTAACAAGATCCAGGTTGAAAGTGAGCCCCAGATGAGATAGGCCTCACCAAAGCTGGAGGGTGAATGAGGTCCTATTCTCTAAGACTTCCCCCGGGGTGTACCAATCCCTTGAGATCTTAATGTTCAATTTCACCCCAGGGAGGATCCCATAGTTCTATAGAGAACCCAAGACCTGAAAGAAAAATTGGGGGTTAAGGTTAACTCTCAGGGTGCCGTAGCGACCTCCACCACACTCTTGTCTAGCACTTGGTGTCGAGTTCACTACCAGAAGCATTTATAGCTAGAGTGTAAACCTTGCCTTGCCGCTGCTACCCAGCATATCAATGCCCTCTGGAAGAAAGAACATGCAACTGATTCCCTGGGACCCAGTGCTCCTACTGGGAGTGTCTTTTCAGTGCCATGTGTCTGGGGATCCCAATCAAAAATCTATCTAGAGGAAAACCTTTCTCACGTACCATCAGCATCGGAGGAAACTCCTCCCAATCCTCCTAAAAACAATCCAAAGACCACTTTGTCTTCCCAGCCCCAGATAACAACGATGACTTGTGGACCCTTAAGTTCGATGGGTCCTAATCCAAATAGGGTTGTGGGGCAGGAGTGGAATTAATCAACCCATGGGGAAAATCCTTCCTCACATCCTATAGGATACAATTCAACCACACGAACAACATCATGGAGTATGAGGCTTTGGTCCTTGGACTCCTATTTGCACTAAGGAAAGGAATCACTTACCTCCGGGCCCTGGGTGATTTGAAATTGATTGTTAAACAAGTTTGGAGTCAATACACCTGTCATGACAAAAGGTTGGCTACATACCACAACCGGGCATGGAGCCTTCTTGAATATTTCTATGCTTTCAGTATCGACCTTGTTCCCCAGAGACGGAACTCTGTCCCAGATGCCCTTGCCATTTTTGCTAGCACACTTGAGCTGATGGCTGGCTTGCGACTCCAGAGATTTTCTATTCTCCAGAGATTCCCCACCCCATCCATTCTAGATAATGTCACCCATTTTCAGGTCTTTAAGGACGATCAACATATCCTAGCCTTTATGTCCAATGTTGGTGTTTTTGAAGATTAGATAGTGGAAGAAAGAGATCATGATGATACTGGACAGGGTGATGAAGATGATGGGATCATGAACCTACCAACCAACACCATTCCAAAGGGGATGGTCACACTTGAATTAATCTTCAACTTGGACCCTCGGAGTTGAGAGAAGATATCATCCTCCTCTGAGGGAGGGAATTTTGAGAAAGTAAACAACAGCTAGCCTGGTGAAAAGAAAATGATACACATTGGCACCTCCTGCTCCCTTGAGGAAAGGGAGAAGATTTTCACAGTTCTATGAGAATATATAGATGTGATCGCATGGGGGTATGATGATCTAAAGAAATACAATACATCCATCATCACTCATACTATCCTACTCAAACCTGATGCTAAGCTTTTCTAGCAAAATCAATGACCAGTCAACCCACTAATCGAGCCTCTGATCTACCAGGAGGTTCAAAAACTGTTGTCAGCCTGGATAATCTTTCCAATCTGGCACACTACATGGGTTTCCAACCTCGTCCTTGTGAGGAAGAAAAGTGGCAAGATCTGCCTTTGTGTGGATTTTTAAAATTTGAACAAAGCCTCCAAGAAAGATAATCATCCTCTCCCCTCATTGGATGAGGTATTGCAAATCGTGAATGGATCACAAATGATGTCTTTCTTGGATGGGTACTTCAGGCATAACCAAGTCATGGTTAAGTATGAGGATAGAGACAAAACGGCATTTGCCACCAAGTGGGGAATGTTTGCCTACCGGAGAATTCCCTTTGGCTTGATTAATGTAGGGGCCACATTTCAAAAGGCCATGGACATTGTTTTTGAGGGCCTTGTGAACTGGTATATAATCATCTACATGGATTATTTGACCATCTTTTCCCAGGACAGGCATGATCATTCTGTCCACCTCACCTAGATTTGTGAGAGATGTCACCGTATGGAATATCCCTCAACCCTAATAAGTGCATATTTGAGGTCACTTAAGGGAAGTTGATTGGGCATATTGTCTTTGAGAAGGGTATATCCATTGACCCTGAGAGAGTTAATGCGCTGCTAAACCTACAAATGCCCAGCAGCAAGAAAGAAATGAGGTCTTTCTTTGGAAAGATCAATTTTTTCCAGTGATTCATCACTGGATTCACTGAGATTGTCAAGCCACTCAATGAAATGATGAAGAAAGATACCAAAATTGAGTAGAGCCCTAGAGCAAAGCGGGTGTTCACCCAGATTAAGAAAATGATAACAGAGGCACCAGTTCTGGATAGTTTGGACTATTCCCTCCCTTTTTACATGTATTCCTTTGCTTTGCCGCATTCTACCATGATAGTATTGACCCAAAAGGTCAAAGGGGAAGAACAACCAATAGCTTTCATTAGCTCCACCTTTAAGAATGCTAAAGTTCAATATTCACCTTTGGAAAAGCGGGCCTTTGCTCTCATTTGCGCTATGAATAAATTCTGGCATTTCACTCTCCAAAGCAAAGTGCATGCTATCATCCTGGACCAGGTGGTAAATATTTTCTGATGCAGAGTGAGTTGGGTGAAAGATGGGGGAAATGGATGGAAATCCTCCAGGAATACAATTTTGAAATGCAACCCATGAAGATAGTCCGAGGCCAGGGACTATGTAGAGCAATGGCAGAAGAGAATCCCCACATTGAATGTCAGACATATACAGTGGAGTCCATTACTCAGGATCCATGGTACATAGACCTGGTGTACTTATTGTTGAATAATAGATGCCCGGAGGGATTGCCTCCAAATAAAGGTTATGCCCTATGGTTAAAAAGCACACACTTCATGATAAAAAATGTCATGCTTTTTCGCAGAAACTATTAGGGAGTGTACCTCTAGTGCATTGACAGGGTTTAAGCTACAAGGATAATTGAGGAATTCCGTAGGTAATTTGGGACCAAGCATGGCTCAGCTAATGCCACTTCCCATTAGATTCTCTGGGAAAAATACTATTGGCCCTGTATCTTTAAAGATGTCTACACTCACGTCAGGAAGTGCCACACTTGCCAAACTGCGGCACATCGTGAGCGAAACCCGGCTATGTCTTTGCAGCCGGTCTTCGAAGCTAGACCTTTTTCCCAATGGGCATTTGACTTTATCAGGTAAATTAACCCCAACTTTTCTTTCAACCACCAATACATTTTAACTGCTACCGATTACTGCACCCGATGGTCTGAAGCAATACCTTGTAAAAACAACACGAAAGATGTAGTCATAAAATTCTTGGAAGAAAACATCATCACAAGATTTGGAATGCCCTTTGCTATAGTATTTGACAATGGTCCAGAATTTTCTTCTGCACAACTACTGAAATGGACCTATGAAAAGAAGGTCACTCTGAAGTTCTCCAACAACTATTACCCCCAGGGGAACGGTGTTGCTGAATCAACCAACAAAAATCTTCTTGAAGTGATCAAACACCTATTAGAACAGAATCCTCGGGATTGGCACCAAAATTTGATATTCACCCTTTGGGCAGATCGTATCTTAATTAAGGCCACCCCGGGGACATCCCCATTCCATCTAGTTTACGGCTAGAACCTAGTATTCCCCATTAACCTACAAATCCTAGTTTTACAATTCATGCAGGAATTTGGCAACCGAGATAATATCATGGATGTTCGGCTCCTAAATCTGATGCGGATAGAGGAACAAAGAGACCCACCCCTTGAGCATTTTGCATGTCACCAAGCAGTTGTGAAATGATGGTTTGATCGAAGAGCCCAGTACAAAGCCTTTCAAATTTCAAACTTGGTCCTCTTATGGGATAAGGCCCGGGAAAAGAAAGGAAAGCACACCAAATTCCAACGGCTCTCTCTTGGACCATATTTGATCTCAGAGATCCATGGGGAAAATACATATCACCTCAGTACCATGACCGAGGAACCTGTCCCATTGCCCGTTAACGGACAGTTTCTCAAGCATTATTTTGAATGAGGTAGGTTTGTCCAGAGTTGTACTATATGTAAATTTTCTCACTTGTAAATATTTCTTTCCCGGTGCTCCATTTGGAGTACCTTGTCTTGTAAATAGTTTTTTTGGCTACCCTCCGGGACCGCCCCTTTTCTTTTTTGTTTCATTTTCAGCTTTATTCTTTCTTTTCCGGGACCCCATCATTTTTCTCCCCCTTTTTTGTAGGCTAGTATGCTTCGCATAACATCTAGTCTCCAAGATGGTACCTTTTTCATTATGGTGAACTCAGAATCTATTGTTAGCATGGTGAAATTGGTCCGGTCTCCAAAGTTATTGTGTAAGTTTGGTAACAGGCTATGAGTAATCTTCATTGGATTCATCCCCGGAATTCTAGAAATCAGTTAAATCAAAATCAAAAGGAACAAGTAATCAGACACACCGAGAATATATCGGTCGCACTGGTTTGTCAGTCCAAGTCCAAAAAATATTTAAATTCTTCCCAGGTCTAGAGTTTTTCTTCCCTATTTAGCAAATTGAGGTGGATGGAAGGGTAAAAGAAGTACCGCCTTCCCATCTAGAAAAAAATAAAATGATAAGGAAAGAAAGGATGGAGAAACTCTAGTATCCGGGGGAAATGAGAAAAATTGATGACTTTGGATTGATATGTTTAGGGCCTCTTATTTTCTTCTCCCAGAGGTCATCGGCTTGATTTTCTTCCAAAGCACACACTTCACAACTGACAAAAGACCAAGAAATGAATCATGTATGGGCCAAATTTTCTCAGATGTTTTGCGCCTTGCAAATAGGATTCTTCGAGTAATGATTGATTCTGGTTTTGCTAACCAGAGGTTCCACGGTTCTCAAATACGCTAAGGCATTCATCCCAGATAGTCACTATTTGTTATGCCCTGCATAGCTGTCCTTGCATTTTGTGTGCAAAATGTTGGGTCCCCTCTTTTCGCTTTTGGTTCTTGCCTTATTTTCTTTGTCTTCTTTGTTTCCTTTGTTTTCTTCTCCAAGATTTTCCTCCCATGAGGTTTGTTTTCTTTATGCTTTTTTCTTTCGTGTTTCCGGGACCCAGTCCCAAAGTTTGTTGTTCTTTCCAGAGTCGGATTCCAGACTCCAGGATTCTCTGCCATGATGTCTTCTCCTCGTGAGAAGATATGGTTGCATGGAATCCTTGGGCTTGGAGTCTGAAGGTTCGCCTATTCTGGACCTTGTAGAGGAAGAGGTAAGTTTCTTTTACCTTGGGTATAAATAGAAATTACATGCCACTTTTACAGTTATCGTGATTAAAACACTTGTGCATTCAGAGCGATTCTTAGGCGACTAAATTGCGATTAAGCTGCGAGTTCTTCTATGCTTAGTGGGTTATTACCAGTTGATTTGAGGTTCTTTTTCATGGTCATTTGAAGGTAGAACTTGTTACAAGAGTTCTTCTGGTGTGCTCTTTCCTTGAACTTCTTAAGATTTCTAGGTAGTTTCTCTGGTTTCTTGTTGTTTCCATGTTTTCCTTATTGTTCCCTTTTGTTCTTTGGTCTTCATTTTTTTTCTAGTCTTCCATTTCATGTTTTGTGTTTTTGGTTCACCTCCCATTCATGGGTTGGCTCTACAGAAGGGTTGTCTTCCCTCTACGTAGTTGTAGATTAATGTTTATAATGTATATTTTCTTAGGTTAGTTAGTGTATATATGTGTATAGTTGTAGAAATTTGTAAAGGGTTGGAAATGTTGTATATCTTGTATATATGTTTCAGCCTTTGGCCCTCTATATTTTTATGTATATATACAGTATATCCTTCCAAGTTTGCGAGTTCCTCACACTTTGTCTTTTGTTTTCACCCATGAGACCAAGCTCGTCAAGGAAAAGTCACCACGGTTCAAACTCGGCACCCTGCTAGTTCGAGCCATGGCGGCTTTCTCTCTCTTCTGTCTCATCACCTTAATGGTGGGATTAATTTTCCATGAGCAAGCATTAAAACCATGTCTCATCTGGAATTTATTTTACCCCGTGTCTGCCCACTTGTCACCATTAATGTCCTTATCTCACCTATCGCCTGACCATGTGCCAACTCACGTTAGCCGAATACGGTTTCTTACTGGTCACATCAGCACGGCAACGGCTAGATTATCTGACATTCGAGTCCAAAGCAATTCCTTGTCCTTCTTTTCTCCTTGTCATTTGGTTTGATTTCCCCAGATTCCTACTCATGTTTATTGCAAGTATTCTGGGACTTTTTGGTGTATGCTAACACTTGTTGAATAGGTGCAGGGTGGGGACAATTTTCCTGGAGTTCTAATATTCTTTTATATATATCACATTCTAATGGTTCTCTGGTCTTACAGGTTGTGGATAAGCTGATCAAAGATGTCTAAAGTAATCACCCCTCCTTCCAGCCTGGAGCTATCTACCACATCCACTCGAGCGGCCACCAAAACAAAGGTCGAAAGGTTGTTGGCAAAGTTTCCCTTGACCTCCAAGTATCCAAAGGAGGGTGCCCTTGTGGGATAAAAAAAAGAGTCCAGAGTTCAAGAAATAACGGACATAGGGCCCAAACCTTGGGCGGAAATGCAAGGCTTGATTCAAGCCATTTATAGGTTGAAGGCCACCGGAGATAATCTGGCCACTCAAATAGCCACCTTCGGCATCATTAAGGTGGAAAAATTTCCTCATTCGGTGCAATCACCAGAGTTAATACTCGAATTGGAAACATTTTACAATGCACCAACTTAGACCATCCTACTTCCGGATCCCTAGCCACTATATTACCCAGCAACAATCATCACCCTGGATGCAACAACTTTCATCTCAGGGCGAGGGATCCCACAGTTCAATGGATCCATTATCCAGAATCGGGTCCAGACATTGCAGGAGTTCAAGGACACTTCCCTTATCTCCTGAAAAAATTTCAATAGTCACTGGCTAAAAATCCCAAAGAGGGATTGCAGGAGGATGAAGTTGGAAATTCCCCACGGGGAGTTCAAAGAGCCCATTCAGGCAGGCATTATATTCTTATGCAGGATCTTTGGATTGCCCCATGCTCAGGATTTCTCGGCATGGATGTACTACTTTTTGTACTGCATCACCACTCGTAGTTAGACCTTCAACTAGGTGGCCCTCATATCCAATCACGTGGACAAGCAGCTAAAGGGCATTGTCTTGAATTCCAAGTTCTACATGGCATCATATGTTCTATGGGAACTAGCTCAACAAAGATCAACTTTTCCAGGTTTTGGAATAGTTAGGGAGCTTGGAAATAGGCTAGGCCAAATGACAACATGGGATCACTATCCCCAAGTGCAATTGGAACTCAGTTTCTTGAATTTCTGTTGGGTAAATGATGCTTTCATTTACCACAACATTCTAACACTTACTCGGGATTCCAGGTACCGACTATCACAAGGGGTGATGACTCTGGTCAACACCTATGGCCACTATTTTATTTAATTCCAACACCACACCTACATTCGGGTGACCAGCTTCAACAGGACGCCCAATCTTCTTCCCCTGTATTGCAGAGACAGAATTATTCTTTTAGAGTTTTATTGGTAGATGATGGATCTCCATGCCTTCTTTACATTGAAGAAGGTCATCAACGTCCCATTCTCATGCGGTAATTATACATGCAGCCTCGCTGCAGCCCGAGAGGCAGACAATGAATTGAAAAACCTGGGGCTGGTGGAATTCCACCACACCCAGAAGAACTATGATCCCCTTGGCAAGATTGTCACAGCACTTCCCCGAGCATCCTTGCCCCACAAAGCAGAGATTGAAGATTTTTGGGCGGACTACTGAGACATTTTTTATCTCCGGGACTGATAGCATTCTCGAATGAGAAAAGGGATCATGAAAACACTTGACCTCTAGAATTTTCTGAAGGGTTTCCAAGATGATGGGCCGCTGGAGGACCTAGCATACAAGGGGAAAGGGATGGACAAATTAGATCTCCCTCCAGTGGCTTAGGCCACCCCTGAGCACCTAACAATTGAAGGGGTATGTCACCCCATTTTAGAAACAAGTCACCAATATTTTGTCTAGGTGTGTCCTAAGAGCACCCGAAAGAAGCCAACAGTCAAAAGGGTCGCTCCCTCTTCAGCTGGTGCCGAACCTTCTTCATCATCTATGGCCGCTAAACCAAGCACAAGCAAAGGAAAAGAGAAAGAGGGCACCCCGGCCAAAGTGCCTCCCCAAGTTCCCACCCTCCTAATGGAACAACTGAAACAACAAATGGAGTCGGCAAGGCTATCCAGCCAGTAGATGAGCACACAGATATCCTCTAGCCTCCAAGTAATTCCAATGTCTTCTACTTTCCTGGCAGTATCCCCATCATTGGCTATGATGATGAGAAGATAGACCTTCGCTGAGGCGGAGTCCATCAGTATTCTATATATCAGGGTCCCACTAACAAGAAAGAAGAAGAAGGTGACCCCTACACCAAGTGTAGCCGCCAGTCCCAATATCTCAGATGTTCCCCTAGTGGATGTTAGTTTGGAATCTCCCAAACTAGAAGATATTTATGACTCCTCGCGCCCACATGATGACTTTGACAACACTTTCTTGGTGGAGGAGCTCATGGACCTCCAACAAGGTATAGGTCATGCAGTGGAGGAGATTTCCACTCAGGATAAGGAGGCCCTCATAGAAAAGGAAATCCTGGGAAAAGAAGATGCATTAGAACAAGAAGCCTGGGAGAAGGCACAAAAGGAGCCTGAGAAGGTGAAGATATAGGTTTAGGAGACCGAATAAATACCAAGGCATCCCAAAAATAAGTAACCAATGGTCAGAGAACCTAGACCCACAGGATCAACCATACCCTTGATCATCACGCTCCAAATGCCTTTGGTTACTTTGGGTGATCAAGTGCCCCGGAGCATATTTGGTGAGGTAGTAACAGCAACTACCTTGTTAAATTTTGGCTAGAGACCTCACACACCTCCAGAGGATGTTCTGGTGGAGGAGAATGTTCCAATAGATGAGAACGATGAGGCCCAAGAGCGGCAGCAGTAGATTGATCAAGAAGCCCCAGACAATGAAAATGCAGAATCAGCTAACACTGGGAGGGACGAGGAGGTCCTTGAAAATAGAGGCAATATTAAGACTGAAGAAAAGGTTCCAGATAGTACAACAAAAGATGCCAGCATGGCAGAAAATATTGAAGGTTCCGGAGAACAAGAGAAGGAACTAGAACAAGAGAGGGAGAAAGAGCCCAAAGACAATGTATATTCTGGTTTGTACCGCCATATTCTAAAAGGAATCCCAATGAGTAGGTCTTAATGGTGAAGCTACCCCAGATGCCCCAATGGCTAGTCAAATCAAGGAAAACAAAGGCCCCTGCGGTAGCATCAGGTGCTACACTCTCATTGGCCGAAATGATGGCCAAGAATGCAGAGGCTAAAAAGCCCAAGAAAGCACGGACAGTCCATACCCTTTGGACTGGTCCAATAGGTAGCATAGTTGCAACTATCACAGCACCCCCACCATATGCAGAGGTAGCAGCCATAAGGCCCGAAGATTATAATATAACAGAAGTGGCACTAGGGAGGAGAGACAAATAGGGTGAGCTGGACTTACTGAAAGAAGCCACCGTGGTAATAGAAGCTAGATACATCAAGAAAGGATAGAAGCTGAAGGAGGAAAGAGAGACAAATGCCAATCTCCTCACACTTTTGGCTGAACTTACATAGCCTTTGGTCGAGGTCCACCCCGAAACCCCTTCCTCTAGATTGCAGCTTGCGCAGGGCGATGTGGATTCTCTATGTATCATGAAGAAGAAGTCGTAGGCTGTATATGGGTGGGTCACCGAGAAAGTGGCCGCCATGAGACAATTTCTAGTAGCGTCCCTCCTAGAATTTTATTGGGTTGACACTCTTCATAGCCAGGAAAAGGGCTCCACTCTCATATGGGAGCAAGATTTAGAAAAGTATGAAAAATGGAAGGCCGGGCTGGAAGAAATCCACAACATAGGAGAAGAAGTCACCACAGCGGCGGGTATTTTGGGAGATGAATCATATTATTCCCTCCAAGCCCAGTACTCTAGACTTGTCCTCAGAATCGAGGTATGCAAGGAATTGGTTAAGGCCTTGAAAGAGAAAGTGATAGTAGTCCAATACCCCTTGGGCCTGTTTCAAGCATTTGTGGCTGGAGTATCGCAAGTCTAACCCTTCACCACCGGAACATGTACCCCAGAGGACTACGTCCTTAGCAAGTTTGATGAGTGGATGGAGTCCCTATATCCGCTGGCCAGAGATTTTGACCAGGGCAGGTTATCCAAATTATCTTAGGCAATGATCCGATTGCATGATGCCATCAAGATGGTGGATGAATTCTGGAACAGGGCTGAAGAGGTTGAGGAAGTATTGGAGGCTGTTCACAGTCGCTGGGATAGCATCAGATATGTAGATAAAGAAAGCATAGGCCAAGTGTTGGAGGCTTGGGAAAAATCATAAGGAACAATAAAATTCTCTAGAGTCTGGAGAATCTCACCAACCATGTATCGATTGCAATTCATTCATTCTTTTGGAATGCAAGTTCCCAAATCCCAGGAATTCTGGATACCACATTTTTGTATTCTTTAAGTGACCCGTGTCCTGGTTCCCAAGGTTGATCGGTCACTTTCAAGGTAGTCAATGGAAATGTCAGAAAATAGGTGACCGCAACAAGGCATGTCGGCTCAACAAGAGGGTTCTGACAGATGGTCTTCCTGAGGCGTCACTTCAACGTAAGACCTGGCACATCGGAGACAATGAGCCACCCTCCCATTTATGAGGCATGCACCCTCGATCCCTGGGGGATCGTATTTCTTCTTTTCTCATCTTGACTCTCTTTTCGAGGTCATTTCTTCCACTTCTCCTTTCTTGTCTCATTCTTCTGACATGTCAGACCTTTTCTGTCTTGTGGTCTTTTGAAGTGTGGCATAGGTAGTACCGGCCACCAGAAATAGTATTATATTGTGAAGTTTAAAATAAATTAGGTTAAGTTTTAGGCCAAATCTGGTGTATAAATATTAAGTCTGACCTCATTCCAAGGGTCGGTGAAATTGATGATTTTGCAGTCCATAGCTAATAGCAATTTGGTTTTCTTAGTTCTTAGTCACAGAGCTCAATGCTCCATAATTTCTAAGCTTTCAGTAGTTAAATGCTCCCTTGGAGCCACCATTGTAACACGCACTAGTGCTTGCAGGAGATATGTTAATGAAGAAGGAGGGGTTCTATCAATGACGTTGTTAGCATTCTAATTTCTAGGTTAACGGTATTTTATGCTTTGTATTCTTTATGTCCTTTTCTCTGATACTTCAAGTAGATTAACGACCTCCTTTTTCTTTGCTATTGATTAAATATGAGCTGATGGTTCTGTGTTTCTTCAGTATTTAGTGTAGTGTGTTAGAGCATTGTCGATGTTTTGAATGTTGAGTATAACTATAGGTAGATGAAATATTTCTAACTCTGTAGTATCTTTTGAAGTTTATTTGTTAAATGAATGTGCGCTTGCAGGAGATCCCACTTACTTGAATCCCCGGAAGAAGATGAGTTAAGATAACCAGCTATCTCCCTCAAACAAAATAGTCACATTTCCCAACAGAGCCCCCAGATTGTCGAGACCCAACTCTCACATGCTTGGAGGCCTGGGGAATCTCATTTCCCCAGATAACCTTTACAGGTGAAGTTGGTCGATACCCTGGTGCCCGATGACAACTTACATCTGTTGGCGGACCCGGTCACAAAGTCTTGTCAACAGGTGTATGTTTTGATCTTTCACTCACGCAAGACACATTAACCAGATTGTTTGTTGTAAAAGAAATAGTCACATCACAACCTAGGTAAGCCAGGACAATATCTGTTGAATTCCCACTTGAATTGAAGTTCAGCCATGCTTACTCATAGCTGAAAACTTAGAATCTTGGAGGCACGAGCTCCTCCTTACATGTGCGCTCACTTCTCAGGCACACCAAGCTTCAAATCCCAAGAGAATCACTTCCCAAAGGACTGTTGTCTCTACTAAGAGCTGTGAAAATGTGGGAAGTCTTAGTTGGTCTCTAACCTTCCGCGCCAATAGATAGAGGGTTTTTGGTCACTAAAACAAAGTTTGTAGTCAAGGCATCCATTCAGGTGGTTGTGATCAAGTCATTTTTCCCAATTAAGGGGGCTCTCTCAATCCTTTCAAAGCAAGGTTTTCACCTTAACAATGTAGGGACTTTAACGCACCACTAGGGTACTAGAGGAGATTTTGGTTGCCACAACGAATTCACTCTTGTCCACTGTGAGACTAATCACAATGATATTTTTTTATATACCGGTTTGTAAGGGCTTGGCTTTAGCCTATTACCAGTTGGGCAATCCACTCTCACTGGCTCTATTAAAGCACTTGGGAGGTAGCCATGCTAAAATAATTATATGAGTTTCTCTTACACCTAAGATCCACAAAGGCGAGGGGAGAGGATACATTCATATAATTCTTAGGATTACAATCTAAAAGACACTTCAAACACATAAGAAAATTACAATAATGTTTCTAGATTTATGATCATCCCAAAAGGGCGAGAGCATAGTTTCCTGACATTATTGTCATTCCTAAAAATACCAAATAGAATTTTATTTTAGAAGTCTTGCATGTGGGTTCCTATTTTAATAAAACAAAACAAAATGCAAGCACAATGTTTAGCGCACTATTGATCAAGGCAACCTGCAAGATGATTCGTTAGTAGTCTTCTTTTTCAACGTCCTGCAAACCACTGTTAGGCTGTAATCAAAGATAAGCATTAAGAACAACAAAGCCAAAGATTGGTCAGTGTTAGAAAAATTAGAAAATCAGAAATTTGATTATGTATTCATAAAGTAGATGAAAAATCACGCACTTTCAAAAAAAGATTGCACTCAAAAATGTTACCGTATGAGCCTGTACGAGGCTTCGGAAGCTAAAAAATAGAGGATTAGACAAGTACAGTGATGAAAACCTACAATTTCTGATAAATCTGTGACTCAAATCCAGAAACTAAGAACAACCCAGAAATCTTCAGACAATTCTACCCAAAATAAATAAATAAAATTGCACTCAATTTGGACCTAAAATGAGCAAGATATGATCGTTTGAATTTAGACTGCAATTTCAAAAACTCCAATGGTGAAGCCAAAGACTTTTCAAACCCTGCTAACATCAGTAGACTGTGGCATTAAAATTGATGGGCTGGGAGCCATCACAGAAGGCCCAGATTTTACAGTCATATGGCCGTCAAATTTAACATAGTAAAAAAAATTAATTTTTTAATTTTTTTTTCAGTTTTTTTTTTCAAAAATCTGCCTCAGATTGCGTGCAGAGATGATCCAAAATCTGCCTCGATTTCTGTTCAAGCTTGTTTGGGCAAAAATATTTGCCACAGATTTGACTTACGTCAAATATGGGAAAGTTTATAGTCATTTTCACCTGAAATGGTGATCCGGACGCGGTGGTGGGGTCATATTTGGCTCAAAATGAGAGCTTTAAAGACACTGAGAGAATAATAGACAGAAGATAGAAGAAATTTTTGAATGTGATGACAAAAATATATGTTCTACCCCTCGGTGGGCGCCAAAAATGTATGCTAAAAATGAGGAGAGGGCTCCTTATAAAGGAAAGTGTGGAGAGGAATGCATCCTCGAGCAATGTGGGATAAATCCCTAAAAAGGAAAGTAAGAGGAAAAAATCCCACCACTTAGAAATATGTGTGGAGAAAAAGGAGTTTTATTTATTTTTTATTTGATTTATTTCCTTTTTCATCAAAAAGAGAGCTTTAAGTGGGGATTTTATTTATTTAATTAAAAAAGGATTTTCTTTCAATTAAATAAGATTATTTCATTTAATTAAAATAGAGATTTTAATTAAATAAGATAATATTATTTAATTAAAAGAGAGATTTTAATTAAATAAGATAAGATCATTTAATTAAAAGATTTATTTTAATTAAATAAGATTATTTCATTT
>MU225099.1:4807087-4817915 GCA_018584345.1 Thuja plicata | reverse complement strand
ATATATTTCATCTTACATCAAGAACCTTATCTTTAGTTTGATTTGATCAAATTTATCAATTTGTTGTTTCTCCTCTATCTCATTTTGATTTCGATCACGAGGGGGCAGTACCTATCAAACTTCAATCATTGATTCAGCTTTATCAATCCTATCAATTGCTTCGCTTGGGGAAACCTTGCTTGAGATTCTTATCTTGGACATGTCAATTACTTATTTACAATGGTGTTGACCTTGTCTTTTTTTTGCAATCAGCTTATCTATGTTCTGATGTCAATTACTTATTTACAATGGTGTTGATGTCTGTGTTGTTTTATGATCCCAAATCAATCTCACACTTCAACTGCATTCTTTGACTACATGTCTTCCCAGAATGATCACACATTAGTCAAAGAGGGGCAAATGTATGCACCCTAGAATGGTCGCCTAGACTATGGGCCCCCATTTATAAATTTATGAAATTCCCTGAATCAATGTTTTGTAACATTTTCAATTCAAATCAATTTCCTTGATCAAATCGTAATTAATTCAATTAATTCAATATTTCCCAAGGTTTGATCATTTCATCAATTATCTTATTTAATTAAAAGAAAACAATTCTTTTTTATTAAATAAAATAATCTTATTTAATTCAAATTCCTTTTTAATTAAATAATCTTATCTTATTTAATTAAAATCTCTCTTAATTAAATAATATTATCTCATTTAATTAAAATATCCCTTTTAATTAAATTAAATAATCTTATTTAATTAAAATAAAATCCCTCTTTTCATTAAATAAAACCCCCACTTAAATCCCTCTTTGTTGAAAAATGAAATAAATTAAATAAAAATAAATAAAGTTCCTTTTTCTACACATCTCCCTAAGTGGTGGGCTTTTTGCTTCTTAATCACAGCCTTTGATTTTTGCCTCTTAATTTCTACCGTCCATTGCTCTTTAAAAGGAAACCTCTCCTTCTCATTTGAGAATGAAGATTTTATGCTAATGTTATGCTGCAGGTTTGGAGAGCAGTTTTGGAGGAGATTTTGAGCACTTGAGCTTGGATATTGCTACTTCTCTCTTCTTGTCTTCTTCTTTCATGCCCCATGGCAATCCATTTAGATTAATTTTGCACTTTTATGTTAGATTAGATTCATGTTTCCTTTCATAGATTAATCTTGCATTTGTATTTCCTTTCATAGAATAATCATGCATTGTTATCATATAGATTAATTTCCTTTCTTGCATTTTTATCACATAGAATAGCTTTCTTTTGCATGCATACTTGATGAATCATGGATACTAGCACTCTTGTTTTTCCTCTTTGAATCTCTTGTTTTATGGTGTACTTACATGGGCACAAACTAGGTCAATCTGAGGGCCTCCATTACAAACCCTTGCACTCCATGAATAGAGAGCTATGAGTCACCATTCGAGACCTTGTTCTTGAGCAATCTTGGATACAATGATTCATAGAAGTGTGACACATTTTTAGCACACACTAACAGGGTATATCATCAGAAGTGATCAAATTGTAAGCCTTAACCTGCTCCCTTCCATTTTGAAGATAGTGAAGTTTTGTGGGTGCCATCCCCACTGCAGTTTTTACTTCCTAACAGGAGTTTTCTGTGATACCATATCTTGTGTTATGTGTTTATTACTTTCATGAATGTTTCTATGAATGTTGCAAACCATTAAAGATTATGAATGAATAATACATGCATAAGAAAGAACAATAGTAATGGTCGGTAATGCACTAATGTATGATTACTAATGATGAATTGAGAAAGGTGTTAAAAGTTTTAGAGGTACTGATTCACCCCTCCCCTCTCGGTACTACTTCCCATTAATTCCAACAATTGGTATCAGAGCCTAGTCTCTCATTCGGAAGCTTAAAGGCTTAAGAGAAAAGATCATACAGTGGAGAAGTACAAACTTGATAAGAATATTGAGAACAAAAAGTTTGAGATACAAATGTTCTATGAACAGTATAAAGAAGCTAGAATCAAGATGAGAGAGCTATTGGATGAGAGGAAAGGTATGGCTACTCAGAACAATGAAAAAGATTATCAAGAAGAAGAGATTCTAGATTTCTTTGAATCTTTAGGATCAAATGCAAGTAAGACATCAGATACATCAGAAGAGAACATCACAAATATAAAGGAGATCAATCAACATCTGACAGAGAAAATAAAGATGTTGCAAATCAGTCAAGAGAGCCAGATGGTAAGAATGATTGATGTGAAGAGTTCTACTAGATAAGCTGAAATAGAAAGAACACTTGCTATTGATGACAGAAGGAAGATTGCAGAGAAACTACTAGAAAAGGAATTAGAAATTCAAAGACATGCTGAGCATCACCATGATGATCTCACAAATCAGATTATTCTTATGATTCAAGAAGAAAATAGAATAAATGTGGAACTCATTAAGAGGATACAGATTATCGGTGAACTAAGAGAAGAGAATGAAAAACTAAAGTATGAGGTTAGAATTCAGTAATAACATAATGAAGTTATCAGAAAGGCTAAAGAAAGCAATAAGAGAATGGATGATTTTCTTGAAGGACAACGAAGAGTCAACAACAACGATTTAGGCTTTATTGAAAATGGAGAATCATCAAATCAATCCAATCCAAAGAATATCTATAAAAATCCAAGACCAAGAAAGCTGACATGCAAGCACTGTGAAAAGCAAGGGCACACATCAAATGTATGCCAAGGTAAAATGAGAGGTATTCCTAAATCTACATCTACATTCATAGGATTCTGTTATAAATGTAACAAGAAAGGACATAAGGCTTATGAATGCAAGACTAAGATAGAACATACAAATAAGGAAACCTACATGGAAAAATACTGTCCTACATGCAAGATGAATGGGCACACATCTAAAGAATTCTAGAAAAAGAAAAGGCAAACATGGAATCCTAAAGGTCAAGAAATTCTTTATCAACAAAAAATAATAGGTAATCAATGTACATGGGATTACAATACATGGACAAACTATACAGCATGTGGTAGATATTGTCACATTGCTGCAAACTGCATGAGAGCATGGACCAAAAGGTCTAGAGGCTGGTCAAACCCTGGAATAGCATGCTTACACTATCATAAAGTTGGTCACCTCAAGAAAGATTGCAAAGACCGATTGACAGAGATAAGCACATATCCCAATGGAAACACCATTGAAGATATCCGGAGGGCAAGAGATAAAATGTGGATAAAAGCTTCAAACAAAGATGAAGCTGGGCCAAGCAATGCAAATGGTGACACCCCATCCAATGGATCCGGTGACATCACCACCCTCACTTAACCTGAATAAGTAAGTATGGAACTGCATTAAACCAATTCATATTTTACATCAATTCCATTACAAAATTGATAGATAGTCAAAATCTGCATAATAAAGATGTATATTATGTTACTTGTTACAATTCTGAGAAATCAACCCCATCGGTATACACATACTGAAAATCGTCAATGAGCATAATTGATAAGCTATCTACACTTACTGGAAATTTTCAGTCAACACATAAAATGGTTAAGTTACCAATGTAACCCGACACCTGTCGGTAAGAAAGCAAAGTCACTAAGTTGTCACAAAAGAATACTGATATTCGTCAGTAAAAGAAATATTGGTAATAGCTATCCTGAGCATCCTCAACATCACCGATGATGATTGTGAAAGTATTCCTGATGAACTCTATCTTTATGACCCGACGAGTCATTGAAGAATTTATTGCTAACTTAGGGCAAAAGCCTATAAATAGTCGACAGAAGCACTTCATTTTGCACCCGCGATTTGAAGAGAAAGCAGAGCAAAAATAGAGCGATTGAAGAGCAGAAAGAAGAATCTTCCTTTACTTAATTCAACACATAGAAAATAGGTCATTAACCATTATCATGGATCAAAGTAAGTACTAAGGGCTCCAAAAGTACTTTATCATTATTTTCAAGAAAGCCCTATTTTTAAGAAGCCCTAAAACTTGAAAAACAATGGCAACCGTGTCAAGAACCGCAAAGATCAAGAATGATAAAAGGAATGTGGTTAAGTTGATCAAGAATAGCACATGTGTAGAGCCCAAGTATAATATCTTCTTAGAAATTGTATCGAAACCTGATGAAACCGGCGCATTTTCAAAAATCTCACCCAGGGTTTTGCTCATAGAAGATGTTAGGTCTTATATTCACTGCAAAATCACCAACATAGGTGATCTAGAGATGGATGAAGCTTATAAGAAGCTTTGTGATGTAGAAGGAAACCTAAAGGAAGAGCATAAACACTTAGAGGTTAAAGGGATAACTAATTCCCTACATTTCCTGAGGGAATTCAAGACTGACTGGATTAAGTTAGTACTGAGCAGATTGCATGACCAGAAGTTGTGGTTCGATCAACCCAAACAAATCACAAAGGATTTCCTTCATGTTGTCATTAGTTATTCGATAACTGATAATCCTAGGGCTCATAAGCATCCCTTCAGGCCAAAAGTCGCAAAACTAACAAAATCTGAATGGGACAATAGAGGATTGAAAGTAAAGACCATCACCGATGAGGAACTAAGGTTCAGTGCATGTGTGATAGGCTATAAGATCTTTCAAGAAAGAAGATTGAACAACATATCTGCAACATCAGTAAGCACAGCTTACAATATTGTAACAAAGGGCATACAGATGGATCTATGCGAGATCCTATTGAAACAACTTGAGGAAAACATGAATACAATCAGATCCATAAAGACTAGCACATGTAAGTTTGGCTCACTTATCATGTTTATCTTTTTCTATTTTCAAGAATACTTTCCTTTAGTAGGAAAAGTAAAATGGGACACTACCAAACTGGTAACACAACATATTGGTGAACTGATTAAGTCACTAGGGTACAATTTTGAATCTGTTATGACTGCATACTTCCTTGAGTTCAACGAAAAGATGATGGAAAGGACTAGGATTCCTGAACAAGTTGTTGAAAAACATAAGGATGAAATATGCTTTATGGTAGATACCAATTTCACTCATATCAGACCGGTTTTGTACCAAGAACAACTTGGTTAGCACCATTGGATTATGAAATAAATATTGATCAAGCTACAAGTGCAATTGAAGCACTAATAAATGAGCCTGTTGATAGCACACAACCTAGGTTTGGAACCTATGAAGAGGCCAGATCTAAGATTAAAAGAGGCCTAGAGATAAAGAAGACTTTCAAAAAAAAGGATAAAATGGTTAAGAATTTCAAGAAGATTCTATCGGTTACAGAGGAAGAACGGGAACAACAAGAGGAAACTGATGAATAGGGCACCATCGGTGAAGGACAAGAAGAACAAAAATTAGATTCTGAGGAGACTGAATCTGATACACCTCCACCTCCAACAAAGAAGTAGAGGATGAGAATCCAAACTACCAAAACTGACACTACCCCTCTTAAGAAAGGTCAAGTAAGGAACTATATGAGGAAGCAGCCAGCTAAAAGAACAAAGCAACAAACTGTGAAAACAACACCTCCAAAGAAGAGGAAAAGGTTGGTTAGGTCAAAGGCTGACATAGAGGATACAAAAGATGATGAACCTGATGTAATAAAGAAATATTATAGGAATCAAACTATTGATGAAGCTACTGAATCTATTTCTACATCCAGAACCATGTCTGATAAGAAAATCAGACAATATGATACACTAAACCTAGAGGATCAGAATAAGATACAAGAGGCAGTTATAAATTCAATGATCAAGTACAAATATGCACCAGCTGAATTTGTCAATAAACTACCTAAAGAGCTGGGTAACATGATATACCAACAATGGTCATATGCTCTACAGACTAAAAGAGAAGTAAGGGAGAGGGTACTAGTAACACTAATGCCTCCCGAATCTAAGGTTGAAGAAATCAAAGAAATACTCAAGAAGCACTCAAGAAAATTTGTAGCCAAGATAAGGGCATACAAAGTGCTAGAAAACAAGTTCATAGAGCTAGATACAATGACTGAAACCAAATGGAGATAACTCCTTGATATGACAATAGAGTCAACAAGTCATGAGGAACAATTACTTCTCACCGACACACCTCATAGAGAAGAGGAAACAGACAATGTCAGTCCTCAGCACATTGCTCAAGACAATATAGAAGAAATGGAGAAAATAGACTTGGACAAAGATCCATAGAAAAAGATGGTGTAATATTCATTACACTTAAGGATCAAGGACAACAACAAGAATTAAAGAAATCAAATGATAAAGATATGAATGTTCCTGATGAAACATGGAAAGACACATTAGTCATGGACTTAATAGAAGTAGACCCTGTAGAACAAGTGCAAAAAGATGAGGATTTCAATGCTCAAAAAGATCAAACCGACGAGCAGGACACCACTCTAGATACAACCCAAGTTACCACTCAAAGAAATATGCTTGTGTTAATGAAGGAAATCAATATATTAGAGGGTAATACTGTAGAGGACACAAGAACACCTGAGGACAAGGGTGATGGAGAAGCAAACGACACCACAAATAATACAAAGGAAACAATTGCAGAGAAGGCTACAACCAACGATCAGACAAATAAGTCTGCTAAACAAAATAAGGAAGAAAAACAAAAGGAAGAAGGTGACACATAGATAGAAAAAGGTAAAGAAGAAAAGAAAGATGAGAAGGAGAAGCAATCACAAGAAAAATCTATAGAGACACCCAAGGTTGAAGGAGATACGTCTTCACAAAACCGACAGGTGCCACCCGAGCAGAAAACACAAGAAGCATCTTCCACAAAGCCCTCACCAAGCACTTTAGAGAGGAAAAATGAACTCGCCATGGTAGTTCATACATCTGCATCCCAGAAAGTATCAAAGAAGAAGAAGAGAAAGCATAAGAATCCAGTAACTCTGGATGAAATCATTGAGATTCCAGTTTGTGATCCAAGGACATTGGATCCAACTGCATTGACAAAGTATGCAAGACTCTGTGAGAGAAAAGAAATACAAGACAAATTAAAGAGAGCCACAAAGGAGGCAAAGGTACTAGAACTGGAAAGAGGTATACTTTAATAGATTGTACCTGATGTAGATATTGATCAAAAAGATCCGATTCTAGATCAACTAGTAATACTCAGATGCAATAACATCTCAGAATATTGATGCTGAGAAGGTTATGGAAGAGAGACTTGAACAAAAGTATGATTTCAAGCTAGCCGAGAAGATAAGCTAGGAAGTGGCATTGAAAAAGGTAAAGCTATCTAAATTGGTAAGTACAATTGATCCAATTATCTTAGAAGCTATTACCTTAATACAAAAATTGTGCACTCTAGATTAACTCACTCACGAGTATACTGAACAGATGGCACAAATTGATGTTGATCTTAAGTCCAGTGCACAAAATCTCACAAATAATGAAGAAGCAATTAAATTGCACAATGAGCAAATCAAACAGGCTCAGAAATTGAGACAGGACATACATATTGCAAAGATGAAGTATAGAGATGAGGTAAATGAGCTCCAAGCTCATCTCTTACCATCACTTTCACTCCTGCAACAATATGTGACAGAGGCAAATACATTAATTGCCACCCCTAAAATGTCTGTCCTAGACAACATTTATGATATGCATGCAAGGCTAGAGCTACAACATATGGCACTAGAACAAATGAAAGAAAAATAGGAGAAAATGCTCGGAGATATCAAGACAACCCATTCCCATATACTTGACACATTGTAAGTTGCACATTATTATCACAATTTTGGCATATTATAAGTTGTACATTTTTGTCATAAATATCAAAGAAAGGGGGAAATTGATATGTACACGCACCTCAGTTAAAAGGAGGAAATAATATGTATAGTAAAAGAAAGGGAAAATAAAAGGAGGAAGTAATATGTACATACAAAGCAACAAGCAAAGAATGTATAGTATACATGTACATATACCTATACTATACCGATGCATACAATTAGGGGGAGTCATATAATGACAAGGATATACACATGGTGTGCGTACTAAACACTTTAGTATTATGCACATATCAGTTTTTGATACTAATGTCAAAGGGGGAGATTGAAGGCATTATTTCTTCCATTAGTATACTCAAGGAAAAACATGATCTGCACCATCGGTCTACACTACATTGACAGATAGGGCACAACACTACCCGATGCCAAGGTTACTCGAAAAACACTGTTAAGTGTTATCCGATGACAAAAAGGGTAAAGGGAACCCGACGAGTAACAATAGTGAAACCCGATGAAACAGAAAAGAGAGGAACCCGACAGACGAAGGGAACCCGACGAACAGTTCAAAAAAGGAACACCGACAGACTTCAAGTTCAACCCGACGACCAAGAATCGATAGTAAGTTACATCATGAAAAAAGTGGATCTCACTTTCCACGTCATAAAAATCACTAAAGTTGTATTTATAGCTTCTTTATTTACTTTTAAATCCATTATGTGCGGAGGAAGCAATGTATTTAATACTATTTTAATTAGTTTTACTGATTTAAAACATGCAAACTAAAGATCAAGGTCAAGTTGTAAACCTTGGATCTAAGAGTTACATTATAATTCCAAAGATAGGTCAAAGAATTGTATAAATAGATGCTCAATATATTGTAAACATATTGTTGTTAAATGATGATTGTAGCCACGGAGAGCATCTAGAGACCAGACAAGAGAATTCATGCAGAAGGATAGAAATATAATCAAATCAGTTTCAAGAACAGAACAGAGGCTACCAACGAGCAGAGAAAAGGTATTCATCAATCACTTAAGGTGGTATTATTATTCTGAGAGCTTTAATGGATCTGTAATCAGAAATTGTAGATTGTATATAGTCGGGTCAACATTTGTACTCATTATAACAAGTGTAGTACACTAATGAAATCCTTTCAAGAAAGGTGGGCTTAACCATCCTATTGTAAATCTCATAACTAAGTGCACACTTAAATCAGTGTTGCTAAAGCTCTTAACATAGTAGATCTTAATAGGTTTCCACCTTAATACTCCTAACAGGGTAGATCATCAGAAGTGATTAAATTGTAAGCCTTAATCGGCTCCCTTCCATTATTTAGATAGTGAAGTTTTGTGGGTGTCATCCCCACCATAATTTTTACTTCCTAACAGGAGTTTTTTGTGATACCATATCTTGTGTTATGTGTTTATTACTTTCATGAATGTTTCTATGAATGTTGCAAACCATTAAAGACTATGAATGAACAATACATGCATAAGAAAGAACAACAGTAATGGTCGGTGATGCACTAGTGTATGATTACTAATGATGAATTGAGAAAGGTGTTAAAAGTTTTATAGGTACTGATTCACCCCTCCCCTCTCAGTACTACTTCCCATTAATTCCAACAGGTTAGATCCTCTTTGTATGATCTCCCTTTGCATCTTCATTGTTCTTTCACTTCTAGATCTAATTTGTTCTTTTTTACATTGTATGCATTTAGATTACATTATCCTTTCTTTTCATCCCTTTGTGTATGAGCTTTATCACCTTGAGTCCAACTTATAGTATTCCAGTTACAACAAGTCCTAGGCTCAATATGGGTTCTTTTGATCCTGAACCCTCATTTCCAAGGAATCTTGATGAGACCAACATGTTTCATCATGATTGTAATCATCTCATGGAGAATAACACTTCTCATTATTCTCATGATGAAGATGAAGCCTTAAGAGTTCCTCCCACTCAAATTGACAAACTCACCCATGAATTTGAAAAATGGAACATTGGTTAGCTCAAGAGAATCATAGTTTCAAGACTATTTCCACTTTAGAAGCCTTAATGAAGCTTTCTCATAATGATGAACATGGCCTTCACCTCTTGTGTGGTATTTCATATATTATTAAATCCAATGTCAAATCCATGTCTGAATGTTCTAAAGACTTAGGCTATGTTCCACCTACTACACATTTTGAAACCTCTTTGCCTATCTCTAATTCCATTCACTAGTAAAATTGGCTACTCAAATGAGAAAATTTTGAAACCAAACTCAATGAGAAAATTTTGAAACCAAATAGCCTCAGTTTTGGTACTTGGCTACTAGTAAAATTGGCTATCTCTATTTGAGTACCATCAATCATATTTTGAGACAATCAATGTGCTACTCAAATCTCATGTATCCCAATCCATCATCAAAGGACCAAGCATATTGACATCCAGATACACTACATTGGGGATCTCATTCATGGACAAGTCGTCAGTCTACTATTGCCCAACATCCAAGCAAGTTTCCAATATTTTTACCAAAACCTTCACGTAAAGAAAGTATTCTTATTTGTTAACTTTGTTGGGGTTGTGGGAGGCTTCATCTTGTGGGGGGCATACCTAGTCTTCTTGTGTCTTGATCCATAGATTTCAGTGGACCTTTGGGCTTCATGGCTCTGTCCTAGTCAAAAAATTTCCCGTTATGCGACCTACAAAATTTGCGGTGCTCATCTTCATTCTTTTCCTTCCGGAGATAAAATTGTTACATATTATGTTTTTAAAAATAAGAATTGTTGTATGGGGGAAAATGAAACAAATGTGTAACTTAGTTATCAAAAAACTCTTTGATTTCTTTGGGGATTAATAATATTTTCCTCATATGATGTATTCAACTTTAACCAATATTACTAAGAGGAGATACACACATCTACAATATCATGCAAGATAGAGGGGGCATCGGGGGATGCAGGGGGAGGGGTGAGTACAAGGAATGTACCAATCATCACATTCACACCTTAGAGGTTGAATTTATTTCATGTCAACCTCCTGAATTAGAAAAAGAAGAGAAGTTCAATATAAGAACTATAATGTAGAATCCATAAATCAACATTAATATTTTGAGTAATTATAAACAAATAAATAGTATAGTGTAGACTTCAA
>MU225099.1:4779721-4793918 GCA_018584345.1 Thuja plicata | reverse complement strand
GGTTTAAAAGTGCTAAATTTGGGGATTTTGGGGTTCTCGATGGACTGAGCCCTATTCCTTTAAGGTTTGTTCATTTTTAGACATTATTAAAGATTGATGAAGGTTTGGAGTCTTTGGAGTGCAAGGATTCTATGGTTTCTTTTTTATTTGTGGTCTTTTTAAGCACTTCTGAACCCATAGTGTGTATACAGTCACACCTGGTCTAAAAGAGTCCATAGAAAACTGACTATAGAAAGCTGACTTTCCTATTTTTAATGTTAAAAACATGCCATCAAATACCAAATACATGATGCCCTAGCACATTTCTCACGGGCCCTAAGTAGGTAACCAATAAAACAATGCCAAACAAATGCAGAGTAAGGAAATCCTTAGAGGTTGTCCTCCTTTTACACCAAATCACAGTGGCAATAACTCGCAGGTAGGCGGTCCTCCTTTTACACCAAACCACAATGGCAACCCTTGCACGCATGTAGTCCTCCTTTTACTCTCACCAAATAAAACTTCAAACAATCGCAGGCTCTAGCTCCTTTGCGCTCCCAAATTAAAACCAAACAATGAAATGAGATGTGAAATCCTTTTTAGGCTCCAGCTCCTTTGTGCTCCCAACTTAAAACCAAATAATGAAATGAGATGCTAAATCTTTTTTCTTGTTAAAGTTATGCCCGTGTTCGTCAAAATTTTGACCTACATGGTATTGGTCAAAATTTTGACTAACACGGGCATGGATTAAAAAAAAAAAAAGTTTTCCTTCTATAATCCAACCAACCTAAATCTTTTTAATTGATGGTCAAAATTTTTGGTAGAAAAATGAGGTCAAATGTAGTAGTGATTCATATCATCTCCACTTATGATCTTCCACTTATCACAACTTCAATTCAACCTTCTAATCACATGCATGTAAGTCTTCCTAATCCTATTTTTACATCACTTCCCACATGTGTCCCATGTGTTTCATTTCCTAAATCAACACCTTCATATCATAATGTGCCCTTTTCATATTCCAATATCCCTTCTACCAATTCTCCTAAATGATTCATACCTCTTTGAAAATTCCTTCCACTTCCAATAACAATATTCCAAACATTTTCAACATTTATCCTCCTATAATTTCTTCTACTGATTCCACCATTAATATCCTAGGTCAAACCATCTCTTCCTTGCAGAAACAACTTGCTTCCTTGAATCAATCAAAATACAATATTCCCATATGTGATATTTCTAATCCTTTGTCCTTAAACATTATCCCAGTTTTTATCCCTCAAAATGTTGAGATTTCTCATCTTGAGACTTATAATAGTAAGGGTGATCCTGTGACTCATGTTAAAATTTTACAAACCTTGTGTAGTAATTTTTCTCATGACTATAGGTTCATGACTAAGTTGTTCACTGGGACCTTTCGAGACAAATCCTTGCAATGGTATTGTTCCTTGCCTCCTTATTCCATTGATTCCTTTGAAAAACTTGCTAATGCTTTTATTCAACAATTTCAAAACAATATTGGTCCTCAAATATCTTTGAATTATTTAATGCATTGTAAACAAGGTGTTAAAGAAAAATTTAGTGACTTTATTGGTAGATTTGAACATTTGCATGCTCAAATTTCTTATCATGTGCTTGATGTTGATATACAACGCATATTTATTTATAATTTGCAAAAATACATTAGAAATAATATTCTCCTTACTGAGTTTTCTTCTTTTTCATAATTATGTGCAGTGCTTCATCACTATCAACTACAAGTGATTCAGTTTGAGAGAAACACTCCAATGGCTCCTATTACTATTGATAAGAGTGATGTTGCATATTATCATAACAAGTTTCATAATCCTAACAAATATATCAAGATCATCAAATCAGAAAACACGGTAGATGATCAAGTGGTTGCAGCATCCAAAGGTGTAGCTCCTTTGTCCTCTATTTTTAGACCTTCTCATAATTTTACTCCTTTATCTAAATCTCTGCACAATGTGATGATAAAGTTACTAAATGATAATATTATTAAGCTTCCTCTTATCAAACAATTGATCCAAGAAAACCTCTTCCTCGATCCTTTGATTCAAAAGCCTTTTTATTAATACCATCGTCAAGCCGATCATGATACTAAAAAGTGTCATTCTTTGAAACACGTTATCCAAGACCTTATTGATACTAATTTTATATCTATTGATGCTGATAGCAATAAGGGAAATAAATATATTGCACTTCCTAACCAGAATTTTCAAATATACACTAATCCTTTGCCATCTCATTCAACCAATATTATTGTGCAACCTTCTTCTTCTTCTATAGACATTATTTATGATGATAAAGTTCAAGAAACCAACCGTGTTGAGCATATCCAACCTAAACCTTTACCTCAACCTCAATCTCCACCTCAACCTTGCATTACCTTTGATCCCGTTGAAACAATTAAAGCGCATGATGGTCCTCTTTACATTACTGCTAGGGTTGCTGGTATTCCTTCTCGCAGTGTTCTTGTTGATTCCACTTGCATGGTGAATGTTATAATTGAAGAGAACATTTTTAGTAAACACTTTCAAAATGATTCCTATGATAAATCTGAAGTCTTAATTCAAAATTGTAATTTTTTCCTTTACCCTCTTCATGGTTCTATATATTTTCCTGTGGACCTTTGTGGTAAGATTGTGGATACTACATTTATTGTTATTCCTACCTACGATCATTTTCAAGTCAAGCTTGATCTTCCTTGGTTGTCTCCCATGTAAGTCGTAGCTTCTCCTATTCACAAATGTCATAAATTCCCTCATAATGGTGAGATCAAGACCATTAACCATAGTCTTTATCATCCTTCTAGGCCTCAAGACTGTGTTGACCTTGATTTATTTTGACCTTCTATACCTAAATTACCTCCAACTTGTCCTGATAATATTTTCTGATCACACCAAGCCTTCAAAGCCAAGAATATTACTGAACTTAGTAAACCCAAAGTTGATCCTAGTCCTGGTCTTCTGCCTGTACCACTAGTTCCTCCTTTAGCAACTTATCCACCTACTATTCTCCCACCTAAAGGAGAAAAGGAACATATGTTAATTGATCCCATTCCACCTCAAATATATAGCAATACCAAGTGTAACCGACATGATCACGATCATCGTCACAAGAGTCGAGCTAGATCTCATGCACGTATCTCTTAGAATCCTTCTTCACCTCATACGCCTCCTGGTTCACTTTCCTTTGATCAACCCATGCTTGAACCTGTTAGAGTTAAAAGGGTATTTTCACTTATTAATTAAATTATTATTGATTTAATTATTAAGTCATCTTTCACTTATTAATTAAACCATTATTGATTTAATTATTAAGTCACTTTTTATCTCTATTTCACTTAAGCTAAACTTTAGGCATGCAATAATTAATTCTTTTATTAATTATTCATGCAACCTAGGTTTCTCCACCATTCTTAGGGTTTTGATCTCCTTTATTAGGATTGATCACTTTGTAATTATGTATCTCTCTCGAGAATTCCTTCAATTGATCTTGATAATGACTTGTTAGCTATTCTTTCACAACAATTATCTATTGCTACTAACCCCAAACATAGTGACCTTTCTTCATAGCGGGGTCCTTGTTTGGCTGTTATTCCCTCTGTTCTATTTTATTTTTCTCCTCTTGCGATTTTCCCACCTTCCCTAAACACTACGGACCAAGATGGGGGTAGGTGATATGCTTGACTAGATCCTCTTGTATAGTGGATCCTTTATTTTTATTTTATTTTCTTTGTTTTCTTGTTTGTCGTAATGTGTTTCCCCAGTGATGTGTTGCTTGTTATATGTTTTGTTTAGATTTCTTTAAACAATCCTTGTTGCTCTGTTGGTGCAAGGTGATAAAGGAATAAAAAATGTTGTCCTTATTCTTTAATTTGTATCACACTTCTTCTATATGTTGTTACATTTTGTTTTGTACATGTTCTATTGTTTTTAAATGTCTTTGTGTTGTCCACTTGGGATGATACAAAATCGAGAGGGGGGGTTGAATCAGTTGTGACCAAAACTCAAGACCTTTAACCAAATTACCACCTTAATCTCAAATCTGAAAGATAAATATAAATTTAGGAACATAACATAGTAATCAACGCATAACACAAATATAAATGATGTGGAAACCTTGTTAGTGGAAAAACCATGGTGGGGATCAAACCCACAAGTTGAATGTAATCTATTAAAAGCACTATACCCTATTAGGAGTATTACAAAGGGGAATGCACATGCATTTAGGCATACTGCCTAGAGCTCACTTTCCAAATACAACAAGGATCTCAATCTAAAGGAAGGCTTTCTTCCTTACAAAAATCTCTCCGCTCAAATCATAGAGGACTTACTATCTAGCTCATGAACTAAGAAAGAACACCTCTGATATGCCAAAATAGTTTCAATGAAGTAAAATAATTCTCTACCTCAATTTCAAGTTCTACTCATACCTCTTCTCTCAGCATCTCATACTTTCTTCCTTCACTCATCCATACATTATCAATTACAAATTATTACATATTTATACACATTACATCAATTTATCTCAACTAGGTTGGCTAGGGACCTAATTTAAAAATATTAATTCATTACATCTCAATACTCAATGTGATCCATTGAATATCAGCTAAGACATAGAAATTATCTATAAAAACAACCTTGAACATGCTCCAGATCCATAAATCATGCCATAATCCATCGCAACATGCTACACCACCAAGTCAACAAAGAACAATAAGAAAAACAACACCTTACATGAAGAATCTTCAATTTTGACCACATAAGCTTATATGATCCACCAATAGGAATAGGAAACAATTAGGAAACATCAGCAAGAAACATGAAATACCTTGACTTCAACTAGAACATCTTTGTCTCATCAATCAAACTCATCTTTGTATTGTTCATCGGGAACACTAAACCATAACCATTATCATAAAATAAAAATATCTTGTCATCATCCAAATCATGAACCACTTGAGTTGAGGACACACATCCATGTCATGAACTCACCACCAGGTTAGAAACAAATAATATTGCCAAACTGATCCACATCGATCCAAATAATGAATCATTGTCTCTGACAGAATAACCAAAATAGCAATCTCTAATAAATCCATCATAACTTGCTCAAATCATCATGTGATCCTCTACCACTTATTTTTAATCAAGTACAAACATCCCCAAACACATTACCAACTTCACAACATATGATATTCCTTATAGTATTCATACCACAGAAATCATCTTATTGAACTAACCAGGAACATTGTTTGCAACAATATGAATATGTTAACATCAATGAAAAAGGGGGAGATTGTTGAGATATTATTTAGGTTGTGCATATATGTGCTGGCATTAATTTTTTTCCATTGATGTCAACATATGATGTGAAAATTTTAAATCAATGCACAAAGAAACAATCTCAATAAAAATACTAGCAATATCCACAATATCTTTCAAATTCTCTCTAACAAACCTTCTCAAATAGAAAAAATCTCTCTCCCATAGTCTCATACTAGTTTTTCACATGAATCTCTCCCCCTTTGACAGGAATGAAAAAGGCACATATATGCACTAAGTCGTAGAGGCCAAAAATTTGAACAATCAACTCTCAACCACTAACCACTACTCCCCCTAAGGAGTAGCCACCAAAAACATTAATCCAGATTAATGATAATCTATAAGCACACTGGACTGATGCATCTCTAATTGTAATCAAGAGGGGAAATCACCCCAAGCTTACCTCAGAGATACTTAAAAGTATCATTGGCAAGGGTTTCGTGAAAATATCTACAATCTTCTCTTTGGTAGACACATACTCCAATCTGACTTCTTTCTCACTAACTTTGTCTCTCAAGAAATGATACTTAATATAAATATGCTTTGTCTATGAATGTAACACACGATTCTTTAAAATATTGATAGCACTTGAACTGTCACAATGAATAGTAATAGGCTCATAAATAATCACTCTTATATCTTTCAACATTTTCTTCATGCACATTAATTGTCTATAATTAGTAGAAACAACAACATATTTAGCTTCAGCAGTGGATTTTTTTATATAATTTTTTTTCTTACTTGTGCATGAAACTAATCTCTTACCCAAAAAGAATGCTCTACCACTAGTTCTCTTTCAGTCATCCACATTACCTGCCCAATCTGCACCAGTAAATGCACTCAATGTAAAATCATCATCTTTTCCATACTATAATCCATAATCAATTGTCCCTTTCAAGTATCTAAATATTCTCTTAACAACAACATGTAATTCCTTTGGTTCTAGTTGAAATCTAGCAACAATGAAAACAACATTCATAATATCTAGTCTAGTTTGTGTCAAGTATAGTAACCCATCAATCATAGATCTATATCTTGTATGATTAGCATTAGGTGTATCATCAATCTTTGTCAATTTACAACCAGTAATCATGGGAGTGCCTACATTTTTAGAATCATCCATACCAAATTTCTTAAATAACTCATTCACATACTTAGACTGAGGTATGAAAATACCTTTATCATTTTGTGTAATGTGTAGTCCAAGGATTTTTTTTAATCTCACCTATCATAGACATCTCAAATTATTTATGCATATCATCAAAAAATTCCTTACTCAACTTTTCATTTCCACCAAAAATAAAATCATCCACAAAGACTTTAATAATTAAGATGTTATCATGGTCAATTTTGAAGTACAAATTTCTATCAATAGTACTTTTACTAAAACCAAGTGTCAGAAAATACTTATCCAACCTCACATACCAAGTTCTCGGTTCTTGTTTTAATCCATAAAGTGCTTTCTTTAATTTGCAAACCATGTCATCTTCATCGGTCAAAGGAAAACCATTTGGTTTCTCAATGTATACTTTCTCTTCCAACTCTCCATTCAAGAATATAGACTTAATATCCATCTGATATACCTTGAAATATTTGTAAGTAGCATATGCAAGAAACATACTAAAAATTTCAATTCTAGCAATAGGATCAAAGGTGTCCTCAATTTCAATACCTTCCATCTATGAGTATCCCTTGCAAACAAGTCTGGATTTAGATTTCTCCTTGAAAAATGTAACCCACATCATTCTAGAATAATCATCAATGAATAGAATGAAATACTTATGCCCATAATAAATTCTTGTTCTTGCAGGACCACATAGATCAGTATGCACCAAATCAAAAATTTCACTCGAAGAATAATTCTTGCTCTTAAAATTAGACTTAGTCAATTTTCCCAACTTAGATTCCTTACACATCGCATAATAGGCTTCAAAAATTTAGGAACATCTCTAACAACTCTTGTAGTACTTATCTTCATAATGTTATCAAAGTTCACATGACACAATCTCTTATTTCACAACCAATTGTCATGAATCTTAGCAATCAGGCATCTACTTTCAGAATTGTTCAAATGAAATACATTACCTTTTTTCTTTCTCCCTGTAGTAATCTCAATTTTAGAGCTTACAATAATCTTTCACATTCCATCCTTGAATTGTAATTTGTATCCTTTATCAACTAACTATCCAACACTCAAAAGATTATATTTCAAACCTTCAACATATACAACATCATCAGTATTAGTCTTACCATCAAGAGTAATAGAACCCTTTTCCTTTTATCATGGAAGGAGTATCATTGCCAAATCTAACAAACCCACCATCATACCTTTCCAATTTCACAAATATGTTTTTTTCTTTGGTCATGTGCTATGAACATCCACTGTCAATAACTCATTCATCCTTATTATCCACATGTGAAACTAGGTCTTTCTCTTCATTCAAAAAATTAGGATCTTCATCTTTAATAGAAATAAACACAATCTCATCTTCGCTCTTTTCAGATTATTCATTAGCCACACCTTCATCAGCAACATAATAATACTTCTTCCAATATTTAGACTTGAATTACTTAGGCTTGTACTTGTTCTCTCTATCATGACATCTTGAAGCAATATGAACAATCTTATTACATGAAAAATACTTTAAAGGTAACCTTCCTTGATACTTACCAGATCCCTTAGGTACTCTTTTTTCAATTAGGGCTTTAAGCTCTTCAATTTCTCTTTCTTCTTTCTCAATTTATTCTCATTCCTTAGCATATATACCAATATTAGATGAACTTTCTCCATAAGCATATATTCTCTAATACTTAGAAATAGTAGCTTTAAATGCAGTTTCAACTTTAGGAAGACTATCACCAAATTATCTCATTTCAAAAGTAGATAACTTACCAATCAATGCATCTCTTGTCACACTAGTCAGAGTTCTAATTTATCCAATAGAAGAAACTTTATGATTTTAGATAGGTGGCAAGGATCTCAGGATCTTAGAAACAATTTCACCTTCTTCCAAGGTTCCACCAGGGCATCCGATTCCACAACATGTTCGGTGATATTACCGACATTATTAGTAATGTTATCATCTTCTCGCATTCTCAATGACTCATTTTTTTCCTTTCAGACTTTGTAGCCTTTCTTCTTCTTTTTTTATATTAACATAGAGTATCAACTGTATTACAAGAAGTAATAGAAATATAAATAACCATCTAAATAGTTATAAGCAACACAACATAACAGTGTTTCTCCCAGTCTCCAAAAAAACATATACACCCAACATCTACAAGTATAGTATTTCCTTATAGAAAAATATACAGCCTATATGCTATCATATACATCCTGGATATTATATGTTATCAGAAATATATGTTTACTCCCATCCATCATTATTTCTTCTGTATTCATGTTGGTCCATCCATCGGTATTGTTTCTATGTTCATAGTTATTCCAACTGTCATTATTGTTGGTATTGTTCCATCTAGAGTTAAGTGCTTCACTCTGGCTACCAACTCTGTCTCCACCATCAATTTCTTTGTTCTGATTGTTTGGAATACTATACTTTGGTTCTATATTGGTTCTTTTGTCAAAGGTACCTTCATCTTGATTCTCCTCCATATATTAAGAAGACTGAATATCTTTCTTGTATAAATTCATTGCTCCTTTTGCCAGAGCTAGGAATCTTTCTCTTGGGACTTCGATGGTGGCACTGACTTGTGAGACAATGTAGAAATGTGTGAATTTAATTTAAAACTCAGTAAGAACCATTTTCATGTCTTGGAAAATTTCCTCATTTCTCTTCTTCCAAATGGTCCACAAAATTTTAGCAGTCAAAGCAAACCAAAGTTTGTTCATATTGCAATCAAATACTTCAACAAAACCAATAACAACTTCATGCCAAGAAAAACTTTTAAGACCATTCTGAGAAATGGGGTATCCAAAAAAACTATACCATGTTTTTTTAGCAAAGACACACTCAAAGAAAAGATGCTTAAATTTTTTTAGGACATTTACATATAGATCATGAAACACCTTGATAACCACATTGGGAGAGAACAGAACCAACAACAATATTTTTAAGGAGAAGCATCCAATGAAATCAAATAACTTTAGGCTCAACATGTGAGTGCTAGAAAAAATAAAAAATAAAGTGTCATCTAGAGTCTGACCAACTAATATTCCAGTTCTGATTAATTTTATTAATGATCCCTACATCCTCTTTTAGCATCTTGTATAATTTCTTACTGGAGAAATATTTCATTAACTTACCATTGATCCATTTAACCTTATCAAGCATCTATTTGGAGTTCATAATTTTACCTAGAAAAAAACTTCTCATAGCTTTAGAGGTGATATTATAAGTTTTTTTGGAATTAGGGATGTTATATTTATCACTGAGTTTTGCCCAAGACCCTAATCTCTTGTCAATCAATACATCATGTACAAGAGAAATACCTTTTTGTTGCCATTTTTTAGTAGAACAACACTGATTCAGAGAAAGAGGCTTCCCATTTAGGTAAATACCCCACCAAATAGATTTGTCCACTATAGTACATGAAGGTTTTTTAATAATAATATTCTTGGAGAAGATTAAGGGTCTGACCTGACACCTTGAATTCCATATTGAATGAAACACACTGGATCCAAAGACTTTAATATCAAACTCACCAAACACCAAGTCATGAAGTTGTACACCCTTCCAATTATTCCCTTTTTTATGGTTGATTTCTCAATATTGTTCCTTATAAGAACTTTCCATGGTTCATTCTCTTTCAATCCTTTGAGAATCCATTTAGCAGTTAGCGCAACTCCTTGATTTTTTAGATCCCTAAGCCCAAGACCTCCCATCTCCTTTGGGGCACAAGATCATTCCCATTTGACACAGTGTCTCTTCTTGTTACCTAGCCCATATAACCATAGGAACTCTCTCATAATCCTTTCTAATTTATTATACTGACTGTTAGCTAATAACCATGTGGAGGCATAATTGACTGCATGAGATTATAGAACTTTTTGAACCACTGGTGTTCTCCCAGCAATAGACAACATGTGAGTCTGCCACTTAAGATGTTTGTTTTCAATATTTCTGTAGATCCATTCCCACATATCCTTAATAGAAGGATTTATGACAAAGGGTATTCCCAGATATCTCACAATGGTAGAAGGACCTGACCATTGCCATTCTATGTTACTTAACCAACTGGGAGGAATCTCTATCCACCCCAAAAAGTGGATTTGTGAGGTGAAATTTTTGCCCCAGAGGCAAGACAGAACAACTACAACCTATTAATAATATTATAAAAAAAAATTCTTCCAACACCACAAACAGAGTAGTATCATCATCAAATTGTTCTACAATCAAATCATCATTATTAGGGAGATGGATCCCCTTGATAGGAGGCCCAAAATCAGAGGCTTTAAGAATGAAAGAAAGTGCATTAGCTACAATGAAATATAGAGTAGGGGAAAGGGGACATCCTTGTCTAATTGACCTACCAAGATGAATAGGTTATGATAAAATTCCATTCACTTCAATAACTATCAAAGAATCTTTGAACAATATGATGACCCATTTGCAAAAATAATTAGGAAACCCGAATATTATTAACATTCTAAGGATAAACTGTCATTCTATTCTGTCATAAGCCTTTTCAAAGTCTAAGAGAACCATAGCTTATTGTTGTTCATCCATCTTAGCCAAATGCATAGCTTCCCAGCTGGTAATAAGATTATCTAGTATGTACCTTCCTTTATTAAAACCAGTTTGGGTAACTAAAACAATATCTTTAAGAATATCTCTGATTCTTCTAGCCAAAACTTTTGCAATAATTTTGTAAGAGAGATTAAGTAATGTAATAGGTCTCCAATTCTTAATCTGAGATCTATCACCCTCTTTAGGAAATAGATTGATAACTCCCCTATTAATTTTTTCCTCTACCGATCCTAGCTCAAAGGATTCTTCATAAACCTCTAGTAACTCACATGTAATCTATTCCTTGTTTTTTTGTAGAATTCTACATTTAGTCCATCTAGTCCCGGGGACTTGTCGTTGGCTAGATTCCATATGGCTTCATCAATTTCCTTGAGATTAATTTTTTGATCAAGATTCTTAGCCTACCTTGGGGAAAATTTCCTTGGTACTACTTTGATGCATCTATTCATGGATTCAATGTTTTAATTTTTATGTTCTAAAGAGAATAACTATTTGTAAAAATCTAGAAAGGCTTTCAATGTATCCTCATTATTATTAGTGTATCCTCCTTTGACTTGAATACCTGTGATTTCCTCTCTAGTGTGTTTAGCTCTGATTAGATTGAAAAAATATTTAGTATCTTTGTCTCCATCCTTAATCCATCTAGCCTTGGCTCTAACTTTTTGACCTTGAATTTTCTTCTACTTAGTTTTAGTATTAATAAGGGAGTGCTCCAATTCTTGATCATTGCCTTTGTTCTGTAACTTGGATTCAACTATATTAAGTTGTTTTTGGAAAATATTCTCTTCTTTATTTCTATCAATGGATACTTTGGTCCCTATCATTTGGAAAATTCTTCTCCAGTTCTTAACCATTTGATCTCATTTATCAATAGAAGAAAGTCTCAAGTTATAGAACTTAGCAAGAGCAGTGACAGTCTGAATTGCCTAAAGAGTATCCTCATCCTCCAAAAGGGAACTGTTGAGCTTGAAGGTGTTTTTCCTCTTCTTCTTATGATTATGAGGATCGGCATCTTTGAAAATGATGCAAGCATGAATGGGAGAGTGGTCAGAGAGACTGGCTGGAGTCACCTCAATAGGGTTTTTCTCATGATTGTGTGAGAAACCAAACATATCAACTTCAACATACATTGTGTCCAGCCTGCAATATATTCTATTTTTACTAGCCTATTTATTGCACCATGTGTACCATATACTGTTAGACTCATGTTTTATAGTATCCATCAGATCTCTAATGTTGAATCTTGTTTTAAATTTGGCCCAAAAAAACAATCCATTACCCTTCCGCTCATGTTTATTCCCTCCATGCTTATCTTTTCTGTTCTCCACCATATTAAAATCCCCAAAAAATATCCATTTAGCATTTGGGAGATTACTTTTTAGCCAATCCCACAAGTTATCCCTCTCTCTATAATCATTAGAGGCATATATATTGCAAACTCCTATCACCTGATTATTAATGTTGAACAAGCTCCAAAGAGCCCTATGACAAGGGGAGTTACCTTTATCTATCATCTTGTTAGTCCATTTGGCTCCTATTAATATGGCCAAGCCTCCTTTCCCTCTTACATGATCTGATAAAATGCATGTGGCTCCATTCTAGATAAATTGTAGGGAATTGAGTGCATGATATCTCGTAATTTTAATTTCTTAAAAATAAATAAATTCTTTCTATTGGGATTAATGGGAAGTAGTACTAAGAGGGGAGGGGTGAATCAGTACCTCTAAAACTTTTACCTCTTTTCACCTTTCATCATTAGTAATCATTCTTTAATGTATTACCAACCATTACTGATGGTCTTATTATGCATGTAGTATTAATTCATAATCTTTAATTGTTTGAAACATTCATAGAAACATTCATGAAAGTAATAAACACATAACACAAGATATGATATCGCAGAAAACTCCTGTTAGGAAGTAAAAACTGCGGTGGGGATGGCACCCACAAAACCTCACTATCTGCAAAATGGAAGGGAGCTGGTAAAGGCTTACAATTGATCACTTCTGATGATCTACCCTATTAGGAGTATTAAAGTGGAGACCAGTTAAGATCTACTCTATTAAGAGCTTTAGCAACACTGATTTAAGTGTGCACTCGGTTAAGAGATTTATAATAGGAGTGTTAGGTCTACCTTTCTTGAAAGGATTTCTTAAGTGTACTACACTTGTTAGAATGAGTACAATATATATGACCTAATTGTATGAAATCTATGATTTCTTATCACGGATCCATTAAAGATCTCATAATATGAATATCACCTATAGTGATGGATGAATACCTTTTCTCTGCTTGTTGGTAGCCTGTGTTCTTATTCTTGAAATTGATTTGATCCTTTTTTGTTCTTCTACATGAATTCTCTTGTCTGATCCTTAGATTCTCTCAGTGGCTACAATCATCATTGAACAACATGTTCACAATATATTGAGCATCTATTTATAGAAGTATTTGACCTATTCTAGAATCACACATTACAATGTTAACTCTAGATTCAAGGTTTACAACTTGACCTTGATCTTTAGTTTGCATGTTTTAAATCAGTAAAACTAATTAAAACAATAATAATTACATTGCTTCCTCCACACATAATGGTTTTAAAAACAAATCAAGAAGCTAAATATACAACTTCAGTGTTTTATCTGACGTGGAAAGTTAGATCCACTTTTTGCGAGATGTAACTGACTGTCGGTTCTTGGTCGTGGGGTTGAACGGAAATTCTGTCGGTGTTCCTTTGTTGAACTGATCATCAGTTTCCCTTCATCTGTGGGGTTCCTCTCTTTGTTGTTCTGTCGGGTTGCACTATTATTACTCGTTGGGTTCCTTTATCCTTTTTGTCATCAGGTAACACTGAATAGTGTTTGTCGGGATGCTTTGTACTTGGCAGTATCGAGTAACCTTGGTGTCGGGTAGTGTTGTGCCCTGTCTTTTGGTGTAGTGTAAATCGATGGTGTAGATCATGTTTTTCCTTGTATATACTAATGGAAAAATATAATGCCTTCAATCTCCCCCTTTGACATTAGTATCAAAAACTTATATGTGCATAATACTAAAGTGTTTAGTATGTACACCATGTCTATATCCTTGTCATTATATGACTCCCCCTAACTGTATGCATCGGTATAGTATAAGTATATATGTACATGTATACTTGCCTCTGTA
>MU225099.1:4762884-4779671 GCA_018584345.1 Thuja plicata | reverse complement strand
CCTTTCACTTCCCCCTTCTTTTACTGTGATTGTACATATCACTTCCCCCTTTATTTGATACTCATGACAAAAATGTACAACTTATAAGATGCCAAAAATGTGACAAAAATGTGTAACTTACAATGTGCCAAGAATATGTGAGTGGGTGTTCTTGATGTCTTCGAGCAATTTTTCCCATTTTTCTTTCAAGAGTTCTAGTGCCATGTGCTCTATCTCTAGTCGTGCATGCATATCATAAATGTTGTCTAGGATAGACATTTCTGGGGTGGCTATTAGTGATTTTTCCTCTTTCATATGTTTCTGCAGTAGTGTGAGTGTCGGTAAGAGTTGTGCTTGAATCTCATTTACCTCATCTCTAAACTTGGTCTCTGCAATCTATATGTCTTGTCTCAACTTCCATGCTTTTTTTAGCTGCTCATTGTGCAATTTTATTGCCTCTTCACTATTTGTGAGACTTTGTGCACTTTTCTAAAGATCAACATCTATCTGTGCTATCTTGTCGGTATGCTCATGTGTGAGTTGGTCAAGTGTGCATAATTTTTTACTAAGGTTATAGCTTCTAACACTATTGGATCTATTGTACTAACCAATTCAGAAAGCTTCACCTTTTGCAATGCCACTTCTTGGCTTATCTTTTCTGCTATCTTGAGCTCATACTTCTGTTCAAGTCTCTCTTCCATGACCTTCTCTGTATCTATGTTCGGAGATGTTATTGCATCTATGAGTACCACTAATTGATCAAGCACTGGGTATGTTTGATCAACATCTACATCAGGTACTATTTGGTGAAGTATTCCTCTTGCTACTTCAAGTTCCTTTTCCTCCTTTGTGGCTTTTCTCAATTTGTCTTTCATTTCCTTCCTCTCACAGAGTCTTGCATACTTGGTCAATTCAGTTGGATCCAATGTCCTTGGATCACATACTAGAATCTAAATGATTTCATCTAGAGTTACTAGATTCTTATGCTTTCTCTTCTCCTTCTTTGAGACTTGTGGGGATGTAGATGTATGAACTACCATTTCTAGTTCATTTTTCCTCTCTGAAGTTCTTGGTGAAGGCTTTTTTGAAGATGCTTCTTGGGTTTTCTGCTCGGGATGCACCTGTCGATTTGGTGAAGATGTCTCTCCATCAACCTTGGGTGTCTCTACAAATTTTTCTTTTGTTTTCTTCTCTAGATCATCTTTCTTTTCTTCTTCACTCTTATCTTTCTGTGTGTCCTCTTCTACCTTTTGTGTTTCTTCTTTACTTTGATCAGTAGACTTATCTTTCTGATCATTGTTTGCAGCTTGCTCTATAGTTGTGTCCTTTGTATCATCTATTGTGTATTTTTCTTCTGCATCACCCTTGTCCTCGAGTGTGCTTGTTTCTTCTGTTGTAGATCCTTCATTACCCTTTAGTATATTTATTTCCTTCATTAATACTATCATATTTATTTGAGTGCTAGCGTGGGTTGTATCTACAGTGATGTCCTGCTCATCGGTTTGGTCCTTTTGAGCAATGACATTTTCATCTTTTGTATTTGCTCTGCAGGGTCTGGTTCTATTGTATCAATGACTGAAGTATCTGGCCATTCTTCATCAGGAACATCCATGTCCTTATTGGCTTGGGTCTCCATTTTTTGTTGCTTGATCTGATCCTTAAGTGATATGAATATAACATCATATTCTTTCTGAGGATCTTTATTAGAGTCATATTGTGTGATGTCTTGAATGTCAAGATCATCCATGAATTTTTCCAAATCTATTGGCTCCATATCTTCAACATTGTCCAAATAAATGTGATGAGGACTAACCTTGTCTTTCTCCTCCCCTCTATGAGGTGTTTTGGTGAGAATTAATTATTCCTCATGAATTGTTGACTCTGCAGGCAGATCTAGGAGTTGTCTCCATTTTGTCTTGGTCATTGTATCCAGCTCTATCAACTTATTCTCTAGCACTTTGTAAGCCTTTATCTTGGCTACAAATTTTCTTGAGTTCTTCTTCATAATTTCTTTGATTTCTTCAATCTTAGATTTGGGAGACATAAGTGTGACAAGTACCCTCTCCCTTGCTTCTCTGCATATGACCATTGTTGAGATATTTTCTTACCCAGCTCTTTAGGTATTTGGTTGACAAATTTAGCTAGTACATATTTGTACTTGACCATTTCCCTTATTATGTCATCTTGTATTTTATTTTGGTCTTCTGTCTTAAGTGTATCCCATTTTCTGATTATCTTATCAGACTTGGTGCTAGTTGCAGCAATAGATTCAGCAGCCTCATCAATTGTTTGATTTCTGAAATTTTTCTTTGTTACATCAAGCTCATCATCTTTTGTGTCTTCTATGTCATCTTTTTTCCTGACCAATATTTTTCTCCTCTTTGTAAGTGTTGTCTTCACATTTTGTTCCTTTGTTTGCTTTGTTGGTTGCTTCCTCTTATAAGTCCTTACTTGACCTTTCTTAAGAGGTGTGATATCGGTCTTAGCCATTTGAATTCTTGTTCTCTGTTTCTTTGTAGGAGGTGGAGGTGTATCAGATTCAGTTGCCTCATAGTCTAATTTCTATTCATCTTGCCCTTCATCAATGGTACCCTATTCATCAGTTTCCTCAGTTTGTTCTTGTTCCTCCTCATTAACTGATAGAATATTTTTAAGATTCTTAACCATTTTATTCTTCTTATTGACAGTCTTCTTGATTTCTAAGCCTCTTTTTATCTTTGACTTGGCCTCTTCATAGGTTCCAAACCTTGGTTTTTTGTTGTCAATGGGCTCATTGATCAATACATGAATAGCATTGGTTGCTTGATCTATGTTGATTTCATAATCAAGTGGGGCTAACCAAGTTGTTCTTGGTACAACCGGTTTTATGTGGGTAAAGTATGTATCCACAATAAAACATATCTCATCCCTATGTTTTTCAATCAGTTTCTTAGGGATCCTTGTTCTTTCCATCATCTTTTCCTTAAATTCAAGGAAGTATGCAGTCATAACTGATTCAAAATTATCACCTAGTGACTTAATCAGTTCACTAATTTGTAGTGTCACTAGCTTTGTAGTATCCCATTTCACTTTTCCTACTAAAGGAAAGTATTCTTGAAAGTAGAAAAATATACACATGATAAGTGAGCCGAACTTACATGTGTTAGTCTTTGTAGACCTTATTGTGTTCATGTTCTCATCAAGTTGTTTCAACGGGATCTCACATAGATCCATCTGTATGCCCTTGGTCACTATCTTGTAAGTTGTGCTTACTGAGGTTGATGATATGTTGTTCAGCCTACTTTCCTGAAAGATCTTGTAACCAATCACACATGCACTGAACCTCAGTTCCTCGTCGGTGATGGTGTTAACTTTGAGACCTCTATTATCCCATTCATCTTTTGTGAGCTTTTCAACTTCTGGCCTGGAAGGATGCTTGTGAGCCTTAGGCTTGTCGATAATTGGATAACCAGTAACAGCCTGAAGGGCATCCTTAGTGATTTTCTTTAGTTGATCTAGCCATAGCTTCTGATCATGCATTCTGCTAAGTACCAACCTAATCCAGTCGGTTTTGAAGTCCCTTAGGAAATATAGGGCATTTTTTATTCCATTTACTTACAGATGCTTATGTTCATCTTTTAGGTTTCTTTCTTCATCACAAAGCTTCTTGTAAGCTTCATCCATTTCCAGATCACCTATTTTAGCAATCTTACAGTGAATATAGGACCTTACATCCTCTATTAACAAAACCCTAGGTGGAATCTTGGAAAATGCACTAGTTTCATCAGGTTGTGATGCGATCTCTGGGCATATCTTGTATTTGGGCTCTACATAGGTGTTGTTCTTAATTAACCTAACCACATTCTTCTTATAACTCTTGATCTTAGTAGTTCTTGAAGTGGTTGCCATTATTTTTTCAAGTTTAGGGCTTTCTTGAAAATAATGATAGAGTTCTTTCGGTGCCCTCAGTACTTACTTCAATCCATAAGCTGGTGAATGATCTGTTTGCTGTGAGCTTGGATCGAGTCGAGGACACTCTGTTGAATTCTCTTCAATCACTTTATTTTTTGTTCTACTTTTTCTCTTGAAATTGTGGGTGCAAAATAAAGTACTCCCGTCGAGTATTATAGACTTTTTCCCTAAGTCTGTCATAAATGCTCAATGACTCATCGGAACATGAAGATGGAGTTTGTCAGGAAGACTTTCAAAATCATTGTCGGTGTTGTCAAGGTGCTCGGGATGGCTGTTAAGAATTTTTCTTTTACCAACGGATATTGGTATTCTGTCATGTCAACTTTGTAAATTTACATCCTTATCGGCGGGTGTCAGGTTACATTAGCAACTTAGCCATTTTATGTGTTGACCAACAATTCTCGGTAAGTGTAGACATCTCATCCATTATATTCACCAATGATTTTTTGTATGTGTATACCAATGGAATTTTTTTCTTAGAATTGAAACAAGTAACATAATATGCATCTTTATTTATGCAGATTTTGACTATCTATCAATTGTATAATGGAACTGATGTAAAATATGACTTGGTGTAGTGCAGTTCCATACTTACTTGTTCATCTTAAGTGGGGGTGGTGATGTCACCAGATCCATTGGATGGGGTGTCACCATTTACATTTCTTGGTCCAGCTTCATCATTTTTTGAATCTTTTCTCCACATTTTGTGTCTAGCCCTTTGGATATCTTCAATGGTGTTTCCATTGGGATATGTGCTTGTCTCTGTCATTCGGTCTTTGCAATCTTTCTTGAGATGACCAACTTTGTGATAGTGTAATCATGTCATTCCAAGGTTTGGCCAGCCTCTAGACCTTTTGGTCCATGCTCTCATGCATTTTGCAGCAATGTGACCATATCTACCACATGCTGTACAATTTGTACATGTACTATAGTCCCATATATATTGATTACCGATTCTCTTTGGTCGATAGGGAGTTTCTTGACCTTTAGGCTTCCATGCTTACCTTTTCTTTTTCCAACATTCATTAATTGTGTTCCCATCCATCTTGCATGTAGGACAGTATTTGTCAATGTAGGTTTACTTCTTTGGTTGTTCCATCTTAGACTTACATTCATATGCTTTATGCCCTTTCTTCATTTATAATAGAATCCTATGAATGAAGATGTAGATTTAGGAATACCTTTCATTTTTCCTATACACACATTTGATGTGTGCCCTTGCTTTCCACAGTGCTTTCATGTCAGCTTTCTTGGTCTTGGATTTTCATAGACATTATTTGGATTGGCTTGATTTGCTGATTCTCCATTCTCGGTAAAGCCTAGACCATTGTTGTTTTTGACTCTTCTTTGTCCTTCAAGAAAATCATCCATTCTTTTATTTCTTTCTTTAGCCTTTCTGATAACTTCATTATGTTGTTGTTGAATTCTAACCTCATGCTTTAGTTTTTCATTTTCTTCTCTTAGTTCACCGATAGCTTGTATTCTTTCAATGAGTTCTATATTCATTCGGTTTGCTTCTTGACTCATAAGAATAATCTGATTTGTAATCTCATGGTGATGCTCAGCATGTCTTTGAATTTCAAACTCCTCTGGTAGTTTCTCTATAATCTTCCTTCTGTCATCAATAGCTAGTGTTCTTTCTGTTTCATCTTGTCTAGCAAAACTCATCACATCAATCGTTCTTACCATCTGTGTCTCTTGACCAATTTGCAACATCTTTATTTGTTCTGTCAGGTGTCGATTGATCTCTTTTAGACTTGTGATGTTGTTTTCTGATGTATCTAATGTATTAATTGTATTTGATCCTGAAGATTCAAAGAAATTTGGAATCTCTTCTTCTTGATAATATTTTTCATTGCTCTACATTGCCATACCTTTCCTCTCATCCAGTAGCTCTCTCATCTTGATTCTCGCTTCTTTATACATTTCATAGAACATCTATATCTCAAGCTTTTTATTCTCAATATTCTTATCAAGTTTGTACTTCTCCATTGTATGATATTTTCTCTTGAGCCTTTAAGCTTTCCAAGAAGAGACTTAGCTCTGATACCAATTTTTGGGATTAATGGGAAGTAGCACTAAGAGGGGAGGGGTGAATCAGTACCTCTAAAACTTTTACCTCTTTTCACCTTTCATCATTAGTAATCATTCTTTAATGTATTACCGACCATTATTGATGTTCTTCTTATGCATGTAGTATTAATTCATAATCTTTAATTTTTTGCAACATTCATAGAAACATTCATGAAAGTAATAGACACATAACACAAGATATGATATCGCAGAAAACTCCTGTTAGGAAGTAAAAACTGCGGTGGGGATGGCACCCACAAAACTTCATTATCTGCAGAATGGAAGGGAGTCGGTAAAGGCTTACAATTGATCACTTATGATGATCTACCCTATTAGGAGTATTAAAGTGGAGACCGGTTAAGATCTACTATGTTAAGAGCTTTAGCAACACTAATTTAAGTGTGCACTTGGTTAAGAGATTTATAATAGGACTGTTAGGTCCACCTTTCTTGAAAGGATTTTGTAAGTGTACTACATTTGTTAGAATGAGTACAATATATATGACCTGACTCTATGCAATCTATAATTTTTGATCACAGATCCATTGAAGCTCTCATAATATGAACATCACCTATAGTGATTGATGAATACCTTTTCTCTGCTCGTTGGTAGCCTGTGTTCTTGTTCTTGAAATTGATTTGATCATTTTCTGTTCTTCTGCATGAATTCTCTTGTCTGATCCTTAGATGCTCTCAGTGGCTACAATCATCATTTAACAACATGTTCATAATAGATTGAGCATCTATTTATAGAAGTATTTGACCTATTCTAGAATTACGCATTACAATATTTACTCTAGATTCAAGGTTTACAACTTGACCTTGATCTTTAGTTTGCATGTTTTAAATCAGTAAAAATAATTAAAACAAAAATAATTACATTGCTTCCTCTGCACATAATAGTTTTAAAAATAAATCAAGAAGCTAAATATACAACTTCAGTGTTTTATCTGACTTGGAAAGTTGGATCCACTTTTTGCGGGATGTAATTGACTGTCGGTTCTTGGTCATCAAGTTGAACTGAAAGTCTATTGGTGTTCCTTTGTTGAACTGATTGTCGGGTTCCCTTCATCTGTTGGGTTCCTCTCTTTGTTGTTTCGTCGGGTTGCACTATTATTACTCGTCAGGTTCCTTTATCCTTTTTTTCACTGGGTAACACTGAATAGTGTTTGTCAGGATGCTTAGTACTTGGCAGTATCGGGTAACCTTGGAATCGGGTAGTGTTGTGCCCTATCTTTCAGTGTAGTGTAAACCGATGGTGTAGAACATGTTTTTCCTTGTATATACTAATGGAAAAATATAAAGCCTTCACTTTCTTCTGGATCTTATTACACCATCTTCTAACAATATATTTATGTCAGGCATTTCAAGACCCCTAATATTCCAGTTGTGAATGTTCATCATCATACATTGGTGGGGGAGATAGGATTTTTACACAGTCTCTTAAAACACTTTGTGAGCTCTTTAGTCTTAATTTTATTATTTTGGCCATTATTTTTGAAGCTATTTATTCTTTCATAAGTTTTCCTTTTATTTTTCTTAGCAACGACTTCAATAAAACCACTTTCATCACCTTCTTGTTCGCTATGGAAATATTTGTGGGGGTTGGCTTCAGATCATTCATTACTTTGTTCATTGGAATGGTGTTCCGCCATCTCAAGGTTGTGTTTGTTGTGAAAGTCTATGGAAGACATGTTGTCAGGGCACACATTAACCTGTTCAACAGAATTTTTCTCTTTAACCCTATGTTTGTTATTTTGTTTTTGTTTTAATATGGACAGAGCTATTTTCTACGCATTCTTCTTGGGAACATTATCCTCTTGGAATTTTTCTCTAGTCATAGGAATATGTTAAGGTTGACAAGAGAACAGGTTCTAGTTATCATTGTTTTAAACAGCAACATGAATTTCAAAATATTCTTCAAAGAGAGGATTAGAGAGTTAAACAAACCTATCCAGCGGGGTGTCGAGGGTTTCTCCAGGAATGTCTTTATCCCCTAGCCCAGTATTGCTCATGTTATCATTGCTATTCTTTACATTATTCTCATTGTTATTGTTACCATTGTGGCTATGGTTTCTATTAGTAGGTTTTTCATTATTCATCGTATCTTCTATAGGAGTGTTATTATTTTTAGGAAGAACTAAAAAATTCTTTTGGATATTTTTCAACAATGGGCATTCTCTTATGTTATGGCCATTTAATTTACAGTGGAAGCAAGCCCTGATATCTCCAAGCTTGACAATAGGCCAGCTAAATGTTTATCCTTTGACATCTATGGAAATAACATCAAGGAAGGAAGTATCTGGATTGAGAGTGATTAGAATTCCAGTGTTAAGATGTGGTAAGGTAACCCTAGCCTCTTCAACCTGGAGAACAATGCTAAGGGGTTTGAGCAGATGCGGGATAAACTACCAAAATTCTCAGTGTACATTTCTAATTTCAACCTAAAAGGGTGATGACCGAGCAATGACATGCTCAGCTAAACTGTTAGGTTCCCAAGGAATAGCTCTGAACATAATTTGACCAACATTCCAATATCGTTTACTCAAAACTTTCTCCTACATAGCATGGTTTTTTTTTTAAATAACAAACAATCCTTTCTCGATCATGCAACTAAAACTAACCATTATGCCAAGTTTTTTCTCTAGATATTACTAATCCAATCATTGAAAAAACTTTATAGTCAGAAGAAATTTCATATCCATGCAAACAAAGAAAATAGAAATATTCTTCAATCTACTTTGCTCGGTTTTGATAGAATTCACCATGTATGCATTTGGTATGAGAGAAAGGGTCTTAACTCTAGGTGTTGCTAGGGCCTTACCTTCCTCGCTTCTCCCTTGTCCATCAAACTCTATTGTGGGCTTGTCACCACCTTCTCCTCCTCATCGATGTCCATCAACATTAGAGAGTCCTCCTCCATTACTGCTATGATTCTTAACTTCAAAATGAGCCGACTCTAGTAAAACCATTTTATCAGAGAGAATTTATTTATAAGAGGGTTTCTTTGTATCCTTGGTATTATTTTCACCAATACCACTTTCCATTTTATCACTGTCTTGCCTATATTTTCCATCATTACAATCCTCTACAGCCATGAGAGAAAGAACTGGCTTGAAGCCAGACCCTAAATGGCACCCATCTTAGAAAATTTAAGGCACACACACAGGAACTAGAGCTAGGGAGAGAAGAAACAAAGACTCGGAGAAAATTAGCCAAGCATCAAAACCAACGTCAAAAGAAATAAAAACAAGACCACGTAGAAAAATAAAAATAAAAACAAGGCACAAAAACAAAGAACAACAAACACCATGAGGAAAGGAATGGGGCAGGAGAGGCCAGGTAGACAGTATGGAGGAGACACAAATCCATCCTATTATGTGCAAAAATCTCCACAATATGTCGTATACCAGTTGTAGAGCCCTATGAGCAACCTATCTAGTTTCACTATTGCTTATAATTAAAGAGATGTTTCTAAAATGAAAACTTAATGTTATATTCCTTCAAGAAGTAAAATTAAGTAACGGTCACCTCAACTTTTCTCTATTGAGGATATGGAAGGAAACAACTTTATTTCATGCCACACATAGAGATGGTAGTAGACATTCTGCTATTAGTTTAGCTTCTTGAATTTCCAAACAAGTCTGATAATGGTGAGGACCCCTCCCACTAGTTTATTTGGGTTCTTTCCATTATTAATAGACAACCAATCAGTTTTGGCTCTATTTCAGCCTTGCTTTCTTTACAAATTCATCTCCTTCATATAATGTCTCCAACTTTGTCCATAATTCATGTGCAGTTTCCAATCCTAAAATAATTGTATAGTCAACATCTGATAAGGCACTATTCAAAGCTTCTTTTGATAACATATTACACTCAAATTATTTCTTTTCGTCAACAGTCACAATAGCAAGATCAGAAAGAGGCATGTAATCTTTCTTTGTAATAGCTCAATTTTCTTCACTAAGAAATATAAAGTGTGTAATCATCTGATCCTTCCATATAGTATAGTTTGTTCCATCAAATCTTGGACTCTCCTTCTTAAAGTTCAACATCCTAGATCTCCTCAAGCAGTTAAGCTTCCCAAATAGGACACTAGCTCTGATACCCTATCTTAGGATAAATGTAGCACACACAATTGAGAGGGGAGTGAATTAGTTGTGATCAAAACTCAAGACCTTTAACCAAATTACTAACTTAATCTCAAATTTAAAGATAAACATAAATACAGGAACATAACACAATAATAAATACATAACACCAAGATTTTTTTTATGGAAACCCTATTAGGGGGAAAACCACAGTGGAGATTAAACCCACAAGATGAATGTACTCTATTAAAAGCATTATACCCTGTTAGGAGTATTAAAAAGGGGAATGCACATGCATTCAGGCATAGTTCCTAGAGCTCACTGCTCAAATACAACAAGGATCACAATTCCAAGGAAGGCTATATGCCTTACTACAATCTCTGATCTCAAAACATAGAGAACATATTGTCCAATCTCATGAACTAACAAACAACATATTTGATGTGCCAAAATAGTTCTAATGAAGTAAAATAATTCTCTACCTAAATTGCAGATTCCACTCATACCTCTTCTCTTAGCATCTCATACTTTCTTCCTTCACTCATCCATACATTCACAATTATAGTTGATTACATATTTATACACATTACATCAATTTTTCTCAACTAGGTCGACCAGGGACCTAATTAAAAAATATTAATTCATTACATCTCAATACTCAATCTGATCCATTGAATGTCAGCTAAGACATATAAATGACCCATAACAAAAACCTCGAACAAGCTCTAGGTCCATAAATTATGCCATGATCCATCACAACATGCTACACCACCAAGTTGGCCCATAACAATAAGAAAAACAACATGTTACATGAGGAATCTTCAATTTTGATCACATAACCCAGTGTGATCCACCAACAAGAATAGGACATGATCAGGAAACATCAGAAAGAAACATGAAATACCATGACATCAACAAGAACATCTCTGTATAATGAATCAAACTCATCTATGCACTGTTCATCATGAACACTAAACCATAACCACTGTCATTAAATAAAAATAGCTTACCATCATCCAAATCAAAAACCACTCAATCTAAGGACACACATCCATGTCCTAAAATTGCCACCAGGTTAGAAACAAAGAATATTACCAAACCGATCCACATTGATCCAAATACTTAAACACTATCTATGAAAGAATAAATAAAATAGAAGTCTTTGATAAATCCTTCACAACTCACTCAAATCATCATGTGATCCTATGGCACCTGAACTAAATAAAGTACAGACATCTTCAAAAACATCACCAGCTTCACAGCATATGATATTCATTACAATAGTCATACCATATAAGTCATCTTAATGAACTAACTAGGAACACTGTCTCTAACAATAGGAATATGTTGACATCAATGACAAAACATTAATGCCAGCACATATATGCACAACCTGAAAAATATCTCAATAGAATGAACCTTCATTAATGTGAGGTACTCCTACTAGTATATAGATTAAATGCAAAAATGAAAAAAACAAATGTGAAGGGCTAGCCACGAAACAATGCCAATAACATGTAAAAAGAACTGAAAATATTGCATAGAAAATATGGAGAAACAATACAAAAAGGGAAGCCCACTTACATGGATGAGAACACAAACCTATGTGGAGATGTTGCCTATGAAAAGAACTATCCCTTGTAAAAAATTTCTAAGTAGCGTGTATGTTGTCAAATGCATATTGAACATTGAATTTTGAACTTCGTGGTTCAAAGTTCAAGATTCAAATTACAATCCCCATGTTACTTTGTGTTTACCTTTTCTTTCAATCGGAGAGAAGTCGTGTGAGTATGCATATTCTTGTTTTTTAAATTTTGAATTGTGTACTTTGAACCATCATTTTGGTAGTTCAAAGTTCAAGATTCAAAATGTGCTTTGTTCTTTGCAGTCCTTGCCTCGTGTTTTCATTTGCTTTGACATCCCCGAATTTTCTTATTTTGAATCTTGAACATCTCATTTTCCTTGTTCATAATTCAATATTCCATGTGCATCATGCATAAGTCACGTTTTAGCTATGATCCTATCAAGTGATTTAAGCATTATGATTTTCAAACTTTGAACCTCGCTTCACACAGTTCAAGGTTCAAAATTCAATGCGTAATAAATTACCAAATATATTTAGCTCGTGCCAAATCTTTCCCTTTTGCGAAAAAGAACTTGTAAATACATTGGATTTAAAGCCAGCTCAGCAAAAGTACCTGTCATGTAGAAGCAGAGTAAATGTGATTGGACATATTCAGTGAATGACAGTAGGAATAATCAAGTCGTGTGAGGTGTCATGATTACTAAATTGGCAACTCAAACATATGTATTAATTTGTCTCATTTCTTGCCATTTTTGCTCATTAAGTAACTGTGATAGCATAACCAGAAGAAAGTTGCAGTGAAGGTAATCATGGGAAAGCAAGAACAGAGCATTGGTGAGTCTCAAGAAATCTTCTCTATTTCTATTTCTAATTTCAGATTTAACTGTGTAAGAAAGAAATTAGGCTTTTCCATTTGTTTTTCTTGAGGTTACTTTCTTAGTATTGATATGACTAATCCTAGCACGTTGGCCTCAAAGGTCAAGTTTGTAAAAGATAACAAGTTCTCTCCTCTGAGTAGTTGTCTTCCCAAAATAAGAGATACGACCTTTGTAGATGAATATTTAGAGGTGATTGTTAATAATTTCAAAAATGCAAAGAAAGGAATCTTCACCACAAAAGTTGTAGAGAGTGGTTTGTTGGAAGCAGGAGGTTTTCTAGAAGTGACTTCGAGCCCAGAATTGGTAATGGAGTGCATAAATAGATATGATAGGAGTAAGAGATGCATTCATTCTTTTTCTGGAGAAGTGTTGATATCCATCAATAGACAGATAGTCATGACAACTTTGCAAATTTCTTCAACGGAAGCATACGGTGATGGGATTATTGAGATAGCTCAATGGGAATATGACCAAAATAGAAAGGACTACAAAAATAATATTTCTAGAGACTGGTTGATAAAGTCTGAAAGAGGTGGTTCCAAATTTCCCAAGCCATTAAAGAAGAGGCACTTAATCAGAGAGGTCCAACATGTAGTTATCATGTTGAGCAGGGTGAATGGAAAACCCAATGACATTCTCTGGGAGGACAGGATGTACATTTTCATCCAAGCTATCCTAGTAGAAGGACAATGTGTTGATTGGGTGGAGGTGATAGCAGAAAGGCTTCATGAAGAATTATCTCAATCTACAGAAGCATCAAGTTTCTTTTTGAATTCATACCTATTTTATGTGCTTGCTACTTGCAGAAATCAAGAGGGATTGCAACATAAACAATGGAAGGAGAAAATGACAGTTTATGAATACTATCCACTGCTGCAAAAGAAAAGGAATTCAGAATATTTCTGAAGAGTTCAGAACACATTCTTGTCCAAGCTTGTTTTCGAGCTAAAAGGAAAAATCAACTGCATGATGTATGAAGAAACTATGGAGTTAGTTAAGATTTATGGTAGCTTTTTCATCCAATTACATACTTTTAGTTACTTAAGAGTAGGAGGATTCAATGGAGAAACTTTAAAACTCCCAAGATATTTTTTGGATAAATATGTCTTATTAGAGGTCTATAGACAACTAATCCAGGTTGAGGTAAAATTTAGACTTAAGAGAGGGGTAGGCTCTCTTTTTCCCATTGATTTAGGGCATTATCACTTCAGATGTATGCACACATGTTCCACCTTGGATGTAGAACTAAAAGTCATAAATCTCCCTTCCTACTAGAAAAGAAGTTATTTTGACAGAAAGCATTTTGCAGCAAGTCATTTCAATATCGATGCCACATTTCTGTATCAAGCAGAGCTGGAAGATTTTTGGGCAGACTGTGTAGATGAAATTGAAGTTGAAAAGAGGTTGCACTCCAGATTCACCTTGCAATAGATTGCCTCATTACGATTTCCTATCAAGGTTAAAGTTTTAGATATCGAAGATGAAGAAAGTGTCTTGGAATCTGGATATGTGGAGCTAAATGATGACACATTAGCCAGGAAGATAGATTGGGAAGAAAGGGAAGAAGAAGATGTGAATGCCCTGTCCAAAGATGTGTTTAAAAAAACACATAGATGGTTAAAAGAACTAAATCAAAAGAAGAAGCAAGAAACTTTTGGTTCATTAACTAGAAAGAGTCTGAGGATTTTAAAGCTCACGGCCTCTCTTTTCCATACTGATAAGATTGATAAATTGCTTTCTGCAGGTGAAACAAACTCTGGAGTAGAAGTTCATTCAGAAGAAAAGAAACCAGACATTGAACAATCCATGAGAATAAAAAGAACTAGAAGTAAAAGGAAAGATAAGGTAGATAATATCACTTGCATTTTAATAAATCCAAAGGAAGAAGTTGATCTGCGAACTCAAAGAAAATCCAAAATGAGTAAGTCACAAATCATTCCTCCAGGAAATGAATCAGAAAAAGCATGTCAGCAGGACCTAACAATTTTGAAGAGCCCTGGAACACAAGACTTCGCAGAGACTACTACACCACAGACTCTAAACTATCTATAATTATCAGTCAGCAAAAAGAGAAACATTTTTCCAATCTCCACTCGAGTTGGAGATCTATTCAGCAAGTACCTGGGAAAGACCCCAAGGGTGAAGAAGCCCAAAATAGAGGCTATGTTGGACGTGGACTCTAAAATAGACCACTAGATCACAGAGTTTTTCAAACCCAATTATGATAAAACCATTGATGAAGTAATAGAGAAAGATTTCAATGTGGAAAAGGTGGATTTAGGTATGGCCACTAGAGCTGCTGATTTGAAGATTTTGAACTCGGCCAATAAGAAAATCAATCATTGGGTATTGAAAGATGCTGAAGACAAAATGAAACTAAAGTAGGATCTTTGTGAATTAGCTAAATATATACAACAACTTCAAGGTCTAGTTCCTCACCTCCTATCCATGAGACCCATCGACTTGGATGTTAAGTCTCCATAAACCCAGAAATTCCTCAATCAAGTCCATAAGGATAAATCCATATCAAAGGCCTTCTTCACCTGGATTGATAAGGTAACTAAAGAGATCACCAAATTCACTAATTATTTCAATAAATTAATTGAAAAATCTGATAAATTTCTCAAAGTAGTAGAGGAAGAAGTTGAATCATGGAAAAAAGAAAAAGACCAATTCGAGATTGAAACACGAAATATGGAGGAAGTTTATGCTTACAGTATAAACAAGTTTCTTTCAGAGAAAGTAGTAACAGGACTTGAAGAGAACTCAGTGTTCATCACCAAGGTGAACATAGAATGTGGAGGTGCATTGTATGAGAAATTCATTGAAGAGTTTGTCCAGATCCTTAAAGCTCATATAAACTCAAAGGAAATTGTGCATTCTCAGAATGAATGCATGGGGAAAATAATTGGAAGTGAAAAGGAGACTGGTAGTGACATGACTAAATTACTTGACTCTTATGAAAAGAAGATAGAAAATCTAAGAGTTGCTAAAGAGGTTGAGGTGAAGGATTTTTCTATTTTAGCTCATGTGGAATCAGTACTTGTTGATGCAATGGAAGATGGAGTGGGCCTAAACAAGGGTTCCCCAAATCCTCTTCATTGAAGGAATGAACAATAAAAGTGTCTTCTCTATGTCAATGTGCAATAACACCTATCACAAGTGTTCAAATGAATGGTTTAAGGTTATCACAACCCAATCGAAATAAGGAAATCCCAATCACAAGGAAGACCTATCTCCAAGATAACTAATCACTAGTTTCTCCTCTTATCACAATGAAAACTTTGACACATTAACTCTGTTCATATATAAAGGAGTTCCAAATCACAAATTCAAATTTAGAGGCATTTTGTCAAACACTTCACAAATTTGTTCCACAGATCTATCCTGCACATTTGTACTCATACATTTTGAACCAAATGGTATTATTCCAATCCCACCATTGCAAATGTAGATAATCATGTTTTCTAAACAATATCTGAGAAATAGGAATATCCAACGGTTAAATAAATAATTACAATCTTTGTACTAAGTACCATTTCTGTTGTCCCAAAACAAACACCATTTTACCATTACCCATATAGGGCATTGCATAACTTTCTGAAAAAAAATTAAAATAACTCCAAACCAAATTGAAATGAACCATATGTGAATCTAGTTTCCAAATATATAAACCATTTAATTTTCCAATGGCTAAAACGTTCTATAGTACCAAATCAATGCCTACTCTTCCATTGATAATATCTGAAAACCTAGTTTCACCAAAATGTTTATATCTTCCGTAAATCTTAATGAAAAAAACTATAACAAAAGGGAAAAGAAATTATATTCAAATATATTTCCAACTAATCCAATTATAGTATCTGGTTCGTCCATATGTGTTCATACCATTTGTTTCAACATGACTGTTATCAAGAAGTACCAAATCTGCAAACAGCAACTTTCACCAAAATGACCATAACTTGTTCAAATCTTAATAAAAATGAACCAGACCAAAGCCAAAAGGAATATTATTCACTACAACATAAAATTACATCATATTTACATTGTTTACAGGCTGTAAATGTCCGTACAAGACCTGGAAACAAGAAGGAAAATTTAGTAAAAACAAGAACTTGAAAATGCTCCAAATTTGTTCAAAACATAAATCCTTCCTTCTATTCTGAATTGGTTCGACCATACATTGGTATTTAAAGACTAATTGGTAGTTGTGACCTATCAAATACCTTTC
>MU225099.1:4733309-4755457 GCA_018584345.1 Thuja plicata | reverse complement strand
AGATTCTCCTAGACTCCCCTCCAAGTTTACCCAGATTTGGCATACTTTCAAGATGGAGATTTTGTTTAATATTTGGAAAGATAGAAATGCTGTTATTTTCTCTCACAGCTCTCTTGATACGAATGTTTCTTTGTTTAACAAAGCTCGTATATGTAATAATGTTATGATGCAGATTCAAGTTCAAGAAAATAAAGTGGCTCTGAAAGTAGCTCACCTGTAGGAGCTGCTCAATCATTGGGGAAATGCTCCCTGCACTGTTGCTCGGGTTCCTCCAGATGCCCTTTCTGCCGAGGGTACGCCTCCCAGAGGCCGTCGTCGCAGGCGCAGTTCTTCGGCGTGCCGCTCGCACACTCCTCGGTCCCAGGCTCCTCCTCACCACTCTCTGAGAGGTGGTGGGGATGAATGGCGGCACCGCTTGGCTTCTCTGCCTCCTTGGCCTTCTGGGTGGGTGCCAGCTCCGGCGCAGTCTGCCCCTCCTGATGCTCCTGGTGCTCGCCGTAGTTGGGATTGGCCTCCTGCCACCTCTTCCAAGTATCCCCGCCTGGCTCTTTCTATCTCCCCGCCCAGGGCGGATGAAAAAGAAAAAGAAAAAGAAGATGATGATGGTTGGTCGCTTCCTGACCCTCCTATCAATCCCACTAAGGCGTGGGGACCGGATGATAAAGATCCTCCACCTTCTGCTACTGCTCTTGCTGCGTAATGGCATTATGTTTTTTTGATGAATAGTCTTTGTTTCCGACTTTGCCGTGTGAACTCTGCGGGGTGAATTCTATATCCCCCGGCCCCTTTTTTGTGGATATGTAACTTTAATACTTTTTAATAGAAAAGGAACTATTCATCAAAAAAAAAAAATTTGATGACCAAATGAGGGTCGGTTCTCTGGTGAAAAACTTTGCAATACTATCTGTTTGTTTGAGTTATTTTGTTGTTATTATACTATGAAACTCTAGATATATAAATATATATAATTAGTTAGTTTTATGAGAAGATTCTGGTATTTTCATTGATCAGTTGATCTGATGAAATGTATGCTTTTAGTTTTAGTTGGAATTGAATGATCATGTTACTTTGATCTACAAATATATCTTAGTGTTTTGTTAGTAATCTTTTCAAGATTTTGTATTGTTTGAATCGGCCATTCTTAAATAGTTTTCTTTCATAATTCAAGTCAGTTGGCTTGGAATATATGGAATATCTGTTAAGAATCTCAAAGCATTTATCCCTTTGATCTATGATGAATGTTAATTAGAGCCTTTCATGCTTTCTGGTAAAAAGTGTATCTCGAATTAATATTATTTTCGAATAAGAAGTTATTAAGGATAAATATTTGTATAAGGTTGCTTCTCCTTTGAAGCAGAGAGTGTAGTTATGACAAACTCATTCAACTATTAGTGTATTTTTCTTCTTTTTATGGGTATAAGGAGTTTTTTATTTGTTCATCGTTAAGAGGAAAAATCTGTTCACTAACAAATTTTTGGCGACTCCACTGGGGAGTACGTTGTCAAGAAGATCAGTATGCAATTTTGTTTTTCTATAAATTTAAATAATGGTATTGCTTGTTGATGCAATACCCAGTCAAGAAGAAATCCCTCTAGTCCTTCAACCTGACTTACATTTTCTAGATATTCAGGAGGATATTATTGCCAATTTAAATACTCTGGTCTGGTAGTCAAGAGTAAGTGATCAGCAATATCAACAAGTTTGACTTGTTATAGAGGAGGAATAAGAGATTTGGGAGTGGCTAAGGGGACTTCCCATAGCTCAAGAGGCTATGGTGGTAGATAGGGCATCTCAAGGCCCTTAAAACCCTAAACCCTAGATTCATGTCCTTACACCAGATCCCAAAGAAGGGAGGGTATTTTTGACAGATTTTATCAAGAGTTTCAAAATTTCCATTTTCCAATTACCTATACTCCTAAGAAGAAAGAAAAGAGTAGACCCTCCTCTCCACCTATAGTTTCTCCTGAAGCATCTTCACATCACCATAATTGGTAGGACTTAACATTATCTGGAATCCAAGCTCCATCTATTGTAACTATCTTCCCAAAGTCGATCATGGTACAACCTTGGGGAGCGGTAGTTGGTCCTTTGAATGTGGGAGGAAATCATACCTGACCAAAAGGGGCTAGAGATATTCTATCTAAATTCTATGGTAATGAAAAATTCTCTTTGGATGATCATCTAAATACTTTCAATACTGCTTGTGGAGTTTTAGTTGTTCAACAGAAAGATGTGGCAATCAGTTTATTTGTGCAAACCCTTGTCGAGTCAGATGCTGATTGGTTTTACCATTTGCCAAATGGTCCTATTACTAACTAGAATTCTATGAAAACAACTTTTGAATCACGTTTCAAATCTGTTGAAGATGAACATTCCCTCCTACTTCAGTTATCCCAACTAAAGAAGGAAATGCATTAACCAATGAGGGAATTCATGGAAAAATTCAATAAGATTTTGTACAAAATTACCAATGCCAAGAGACCTAATGGTGAGAACCAAAAGGGTTTCTTTGTTAATGCTATGCCACTAGATATAAGTTATTAGTTGAGACAGGATAGAGTTACTAACTTAACTGCATCCCAGAGCCTAGTAGTAGAACTTGAAGATGATCTAATAATAGCAGGAAAGTGGAAGCGAGAAGTGAAAACATCAGCTAATCAAGCATCTACCTATGGTTCTACCAACCTAGTAGTACAGAGACTAGTTAATTATATGATTGCTTTGAAAAGGCAGTTACCAAAATCTACGCCTGCCCTATATCAAGACATTCCTCGTAGATACCAAAACTAGGGGACATGAAATTATGGGAAACCGTTAAATGTGTTGCCAACCCAACAAAGGCTTCAAATTGAACCTCCTCCTGCAAGAAGTAAGATGTGTATTTTTCTTTTAACGGATGAACATGATGGGGACACATGTATTGAAATGGTGTGGTGTAAACAGATGGAAGCCAACAAAGAGACCATTCAAGAGATCCCTGCTAATGAAGAAAACTCTAGAGGACCTGGCAACTCCATAAGTTACTACCTAGAGTATGAATCTGATTTAGACCATGGTGGTGATATTTTAATCACTCTGGAGGAACCTTCCTGTTCAGTGCTTGCTAGGGGTCAACAAGGTGGAAAAGTTACTAATCAATTTTCACATCCATTTAAAAACAAGAAAGATAAAGAGCAGATGAACCAAATTGGTACTGGCTCAAAGGCAGAAGAAAAATGCATTACCAGAGGTAAAGATTCTAAAAAAATCAGATCCTAAATCTACTTTTGATTTTGTTGATTTTTGTAAATCTTTTAAAATCTATATTTCTCCTACAAAATATTTGAAGTTAAATCCCAATGAGCTTGATAAATTGGTAGATTATGTAAAAGGTTTATCTCCTGGAGTTACAACTAGTCAAACAAATGTTGTATCTACTCATGAGACCTCTATAAATCTTGAATCAAATCATCCTGAGATTATTCAACCTGTCCTTAATCAAGAGTCATCAGAACCTTCTCATGTTATGGGAAAACCAAAACCTTTTTATGTATCTATCTTTATTCATGGCCGCAAACTCAGCAATTGTATCATAGACTCAGGGGTGTCAGATAATATTATGCCCTCTTCTTTAGAAAAAGCCTTAGATTTTCCCTTAATGAAGACTTTTAGTAAATTTTATTCAATGGATTCTAAACAGGTCCCATTACTTGGTCAAATCAAAGATGCCTAGGTTTCATTAGCTACCTTTTCAAACAAGAGGTTAAAATTAACCATCCTAGTTGTTGATATACCTGCTAGTTATGGTATGCTTTTAATTTGAACCTTTTACAGAGATTTAGGAGGTGAAACCAAATTATATTGGTCACAAGAAATAGTCCCCATTAGAAATCAAAAGGTGATTTTACAACCAGAAACCAAATCAAAATATACAGTTTTCCCGTTCAAAGATCCCAGATCCCATATTTTGTATCATGAGACTGATTTTGCTAATTACGTAATTTTACCTGAAGATGATGTTACAGATATGAAATCCTCTGGCAATGAAGGATTATGGACACTTAAGTTTGATGGAATTTTTTCTTCCACTAGTTCTAGTGTGGGAGTGGTTTTGATATCTCCTTTCGAAGAAAATTTGCCTTTTTATTTTAAGATAGAGTTTGAGAATACTAATAATATAGCCGAGTATGAAGCTTTGCTACTTGGTATTCAAGAAGCAAAAAGGAAAGGCATAAAAATCATGAAAGCAAAGGGAGACACTGAGCTAATTGTGAAGTGGATGAGAGGGATGTATGCAGTAAGAAATGAAAGGATGAAGCACTATCAGAATAGATTCTGGGATGAAATTTGGGGGTTTGAAGCATTTTCAATTGAAGCGGTCCCTTGAGAATTGAATTCTAGAGTAGATGTCATGGCTGGTTCAACAACATTATTGATCCCTCATCTAGATTTTGACAATAATCACTACATTATAGAGCTTTTTCATCAGCCTAGTGTACCTGATAATGCAAATTCTTGGAAATTTTTAGTAATGATGCTCACCTATTGAGGTTCCTGCAAGGTATTGAGAAGTTCCCTGCGCTATTCTTCGAAGGATCAGAGTTCAAATGTCAAGAATTCTGTGTTGATGAAAGAATTGATCAAAAGGAGGAAATTGTGCAACTAAAAGGAAATCACATCCATAAAGGCCTTGTGATGATGGAGATTTTATTCAACTACACTGATTGTTTTATCGGCCAAGTTAATGAAACCAGTAGCAAACAATCCGGCAATTTCAAAAGAATAAATATAGGGGATAATGAAGATCCTAGATTTGTGAATTTGGGAACATGTTGCAGTCCCAAAGAGAAAATCATATTCAAAAAATTACTAAAAGAGTTCAAGGATGTGTTCACTTGGTCATAAAAATATTTAAAATATTTCAGAAGCTGACAATTTCAACATCATATTCCCCTGAAGTCTAGAGCCAAGCCTTTCAGACAAAAATTGAGAAATTATAACCCCAGAGTAGAAGATGCCATTTTTAGGGAGGTGGATAAGATGCTTAATGCTAGAATAATTTACCCAATTCATCATTCTACTTGGGTAGCAAACATAGTGCCAGTTCGTAATAAAAAAGGAGAAATTTGGATATGTGTAGATTTTAGAAATCTAAATCAGGCTAGTCTGAAAGATAATTTTGCCCTGCCTAATATTAACCACATTTTACAGATGGTAGTAGGTTCTGAGATGATGTCTATGTTGGATGGGTTTTCAGGCTATAATTAGATTAGTGTAGATCCTAGTGACCAGCATAAAATAACGTTCACCACTCCTTGGGGCACATTTGCATATAGTCGAATGCCATTCAGCTTGATCAATGCAGGTGCCACTTTTCAACGGGCCATGAATTCCTCTTTTGGTCATTTAATGAATAAAATAATTGTGGTATATCTTTACAATATGACCGTCTTCTCCCTTAGAAGAATGAAAAATTCAAAATATTTGAGACTCATCCTTCAGGAGTGTAGAGATCAAGGAATATCACTCAACCCTAAAAACTCTATTTTCTGTGTAACTGAAGGAAGATTGTTAGGTCATATAGTGTCAAAGGAAGGGATAAAGATTGACCCCTAAGAGGGTGTGAACAATCCATCAGTTATGTTTACCTTCCAACATAAATGGAATAAGGTCTTTCTTTGGGAAAATCAACTTTTTGAGGAGGTTTGTGCCAGATTTTTTAGAAATAACCAGACCCATGGTAAGCTTATTAAGTGAGAAAAAAATCTTAAGATGGAATGATGAATCCAAAAAATCTTTTGAAGAAGTTAAGAATGCAATAGCTCAGGCTCCAATCCTTGCGCATCCATATTTTTGAAAGGATTTTATAATACACTGTTATGCTTCGGAGCACACAATGTCAAGCATTCTATTGCAAAAGAATGAAGCTAGCGAGGATGCTCCTATTTCTTATATGAGTGTGCCACTAAAGAAACATGAGTTGAAGTACTCTCCTATAGAAAAACAAGATTTTGCGGTGGTTAAGGCTGTTAAACAGTTCTAATACTATATTCTTCATTCTCATTCTACAGTTTATGTCTTGAATGCCATTGTTAAGAGTATTCTGACTCAGCAGGAGGTATCTACGAATAATAGAGAAACTTGGGTTGCAAAAGTGTAGGAGTTTGAGTTGGAAATCAAACCCATGAAATTGGTAAGGGGTCAAGGCCTCTACAAAATATTTATAGAAAATGATGAAGAATCTGGAGAAGGGATCCCTTTATCTTTGTTTACAAGTCTGAAAGATGCATGGTTCTCAAATGTACCCTATTATTTGACCTATGGAGAGTGTCCTAACCATCTAACTGCAAAGGAATAGAGAAATTTAAAATTAAAAGTGGCCAAATATGTTATAGTTGATGATATATTATACAAAAGAGGCTTAGATGGGATGTTTCTCAGGTGTGTAGATGAGGATCAACAAAAGAATTTGCTTCAATCCTTTCATAATGAAGCTTGCGGCAGACATTTTTCATCTTCAGTAACAACTTTCAAAATATTAAGGAATTGTTACTATTGGCCTGGGATGTTCAAGGATGCCTACAGATGGGTGGCACAATGTGAGAAATGTAAGTTATTCTTTGGAAAACCACATTTGGCTACTTTACCATTAAGACATGTAGTCGTTGAAGAACCATTCAAGCAGTGGGGCTTAGATTTTGTGGGCCCAATACATCCTACATCAAGTATAGGTCACACCCATATCCTGACTACAATAGAATACTTTACAAAATGGGTAGAATTTATTCCTGTGAGAAAGAATACTTCAAAGGTAGTTTGTTCCTTTCTAAAAGAAAATATTTTGGTGATATTTGGGGTTCCCACCAAGATAGTGGCAGATAACACGCAAAATTTTTCTTCTCATGAAATGAAGTTATTCTATTATGATAATGGGATTCATTTGTCACACTCTTCTGATTATTTTCCTCAAGGTAATGGTCAGGATGAATCAACTAACAAGAACTTGATTTCCATAATGAAAAGGTTAGTTAATGACAATGCCAAAGATTGGCACAAAAGATTGTATGAAGCCTTATGGGTTTATCACACATCACCCAAATAAGCCATAGGGATATCTCCTTTTGAGTTGGTATATGGTGTGGAAGCTCAACTTTCTCTTCCATTGGAACTACAGGTAGCTAAGTTACAGAAAGTGATTGAGGACCAACACTTTCAAAGTGCTTTAGAGAAGAGAATCATGTATTTGAGAAAAATTGAAGAGGAACGAGAAAATATTGTCGACCATATTACCAGTCACCAAGCTAGGGTGAAGAAAATATTTGACAGGAAAGCTCGGCCCCAGAAATTCATGACATGAGATAAAGTTTTATTATGGGATAAAAGGCGAGAACCTCGAGGTGCACACAAAAAATTTGATTCACTGTGGAAGGGCCCCTTTGAGATTAGCCAATAGCTCAGACCTAATTCTTTCAAACTGAGGTATGTTGATGGAACCAAAATGCCCTTATCCTTCAATGGGCAAGATCTCAAGCTTTATAAGTTGTAAATAGCAGGTCTTTTCTGTGTACATAAGTTTTTTTGTGATGTAGGTTAGTGTTTGCTTGTTAGTTAGCTTAGTTTTGTGTGAAACTAGAGATTTTCAGGGTTCATTGTTTAGTCCCTCATGGTACAAATCCCCAATCGGAGCCACCTGTTGCTCGTGAAAAGAAATTTCCCTTGTAAAAAATTACTAAGTAGCGTGTATGTTATCAAATGCATATTGAACATTGAATTTTGAACTTCGCAGTTCAAAGTTCAAGATTCAAATTACAATCCCCATGTTACTTTGTGTTTACCTTTTATTTTGGTTGGTGAGAAGTCATGTGAGTATGCATATTCTTGTTTTCTGAATTTTGAATCGTGAACTTTGAACCATCATTTCAATAGTTCAAAGTTCAAGATTCAAAATGTGCTTCATTCTCCATAGTCCTTTCCCTATGTTTTTATTTTCTTTGATGTCCCCAACTTTTCTTATTTTGAATCTTGAACATCTCATTTTCCTTTTTCATAATTCAATATTCCATGTACATCATGCATAAGTCTTGTTTTAGCTATGAGCATGTCAAGTGATTTAAGCATTATGATTTTTGAACTTTAAACCTCACTTCACATAGTTCAAGGTTCAAAATTCAATGTGAAATAAATAACCAAATATATGTAGCTTGTGCCAAATCTTGCCTTTTTGTGGAAAATAAAATGAAAAGATGTTGGATTTAAAGGAAGCTCAGCAAAAGTACCTGTCATGCAGAAGTGGAGTAAATGTGATTGGACATATTCAGTGAATGATGGCGGGAATAATCAAGTCATGTGAGGTGTCATGAATACCAAATTAGCAACTCAAATGTATGTATTAATATTTCTCATTTATTGTCATTTTTGCTCATTAAGCAATTGTGATAGCATAACCAAAAGAAAGTTGCAGCAAAGGTAATCACAGGAAAGCAAGAACAAAGAATTGGTGAGTCTCAAGAAATCTTCTCTATTTCTATTTCTAATTTCACATTTAACTGTACAAGAAATAAATTAGGCTTTTCCATTTGTTTTTATTGAGGTTTCTTGCTTAGTATTGATATGACCAATCATAGCATGTCGGCCTCAAAGGTTAAGTTTGTAAAAGACAACAAGTTCTCTCCTGTGAGTATTTTAATAACTAAATGAGAGACATGACATTTGTAGATGAAGATTTAGAAGTGATTGTTAATAATTTCAAAAATTCAAAGAAAGGAACCTTCACCGCAAAATTTGCAGAGAGTGGTTTGTTGGAAGTAACAGGTTTTCCAGAAGCGACTCCATGCCCAGAATTGGTAATGGAGTGTAGAAATAGATATGACAGGAGAAAGAGATGCATTCATTATTTTTCTGGAGAAGTGTTGATATCCATCAACAGACAGATAGTCATGACATCTCTACAAATTCCTCCAATGGAAGCATACGGTGATTGGAGTATTGAGAAATCTCAACAGGAATATGACAAAAATAGAAAGGACTACAACAATAATATTGCTAGAGACTGGTTGATAAATTCTAAAAGAGGTGCTTCCAGATTGTCCAAGCCATTAAAGAAGATTCACTTAATCAGAGAGGTCTGAAATGTAGCTATCATGCTGAGCAGGGTGAATGGAAAACCCAATGACATTCTCTGGGAGGACTGGATGTACATTTTCATCCAAGATATTATAGCAGAAGGACAATGTGTTGATTGGGCGGAGGTGATAGAGGAAAGGTTTCATGAAGAATTATCTCAATCTGCAATAGCATCAAGTTTCTTTTTGACTTCATATCTATTTTATGTTCTTGCTACTTGCATAAATTAGGAGGGGTTGCCACATAAACAATGGAAGGAGAATATGAAAATTTATGAATAATATCCACTGCTGTAGAAGAAAAGGAATTCAGAATATTTCCAAAGATTTTAGAACAGATTCTTCTCCAACCTCATTTTCAAGCTAAAAGGAAAAATCAACTACAGGATGTCTGAAGAAGATATGGAGTTAGTTAAGATTTATGGTAGCTTTTTCATCCAATTACCTACTTTCAGTTACTTAAGAGTAGGAGGATTCAGTGGAGAACCTTTAAAACTCCCAAGATATTGTTTGGATAAATATGTCTTATTAGAGATCTATAGACAGCTAATCCAAGTTGAGGTAAAATTCATACTTACAAGAGGGGTAGGCTCTCTTTTTCCCATATATTTAGGGAATTATCACTTCATATGTATGCACATAGGTTCCACCTTGGATATAGAATTGAAAGACATAAATCTCCCTTCCTACCAGAAAAGAAGCTATTTTGACAGCAAGCATTTTGTAGCAAGTCATTTCAATATCAATGCCATATTTCTGTATCAAGCAGAGCTGCAAGATTTTTGGGTAGACTGTGTAGATGAAATTGAAGTTGAAAAGAGGTTTCACTCTAGATTCACCTTGCAACAGATTGCCTCATTACGATTTCCTTTCAAGGTTAAAGGTTTAGATATTGAAGATGAAGAAAGTGTCTTGGAATCTGGATATGTGGAGCTAAATGATGACGCATTAGCTAGGAAGATAGACTGGGAAGAAAGAGAAGAAGAAGATGTGAATGCCCTGTCCAAAGATGTGTTTAAAAGAACACATAGATGGTTAAAAGAACCAAATCAAAAGAAGCAAGAAACTTTTGGTTCATTAACCAGAAAGAATCTAAGGATTTTAAAGCTCACAACCTCTCCTGTCCATATTGATAAGATTGATAAATTGCTTTCTATAGGTGAAACAAACTCTAGAGTAGAAGTTCATTCAGAAGAAAAGAAACCAAACATTGAAAAATATGGAAGAATAACAAGAACTAGAAGTAAAAGGAAAGATAAGGTAGATAATATCCCTCTCATTTTAATAGATCCAAAGGAAGAAGCTGATTTGCAAACTCAAAGAAAATCCAAAATGAGTAAGTCATGAATCAGTCCTCTAGGGAATGAATCAGAAAAAGGATGTCAGCAGGACCTGAAAATTTTGAAGAGCCCTAGAACATAAGCCTCCGCAGAGACTACTACACTGTAGAATCTAAACTAGCTAGAATTATCAGTCAGCAAAAAGAGAAACGCTATGCCAATCTCCACTCAAGTTGGAGATCTATTTAGCAAGTACCTGGGAAAGACCCCAAGTGTGAAGAAGCCCAAAATAGAGGCTATGTTGGACATGGACTCTAAAACAGGCCACTAGATCGCAGAGGTTTTCAAGCCCAATTATGATGAAACCATTGATGAAGTAATAGAGAAGGATTTTGATGTGGAAAAGGTGGATTTAGGTATGGCCACTAGAGCTCCCGATTTGAAGATTTTGAACTCAGCCAATAAGAAAATCAATCACTAGGTATTGAAAGATGTTGAAGACAAAATGAAACTGAAGCAGGCTCTTTGGGAATTAGCTAAATATATACAACAGCTTCAAGGTCTAGTTCCTCAGCTCCTATCCATGATACCCATCGACTTGGATGTTAATTCTCCATAAAACCAAAAATTCCTCAATCAAGTCCATAAGGATAGATCCATATCAAAGGCCTTCTTCACCTAGATTGATAAGGTAACTAAAGAGATCACCAAATTCACTAATGATTTCAATAAATTGATTGAAAAATCTGATAAATTGATCAAAGTAGTAGAGGAAGATGTTGAATCATGGAAAAAGGAATAAGAACAATTGGAGATTGAAACATGAAATATGGAGGAAGTTTATGCTTACGGTATAAACAAGTTTCTTTCAGAGAAAGCAGTACCAGGTCTTGAAGAGAACTCATTGTTTATTGCCAAGGTGAACATAGAATGGGGAGGTGCATTGTATGAGAAAGCCATTGAAGAGTCTATCCAGATCCTTGAAGCTCATATAAACTCAAAGGAAATTGTGCATTCTCTGAATGAATGAATGAATGAATGAATGAATGAATGAATGAATGAATGGAAAAAATAATTGGAAGTGAAAAGGAGACTGGCAGTGACATGACTAAAGTACTTGCCTCTTATGAAAAGAAGATAGAAAATATAAGAGCTACTAAAGAGGTTGAGGTGAAGGATTTTTCTATTTTAGCTCATGTGGAATCAGTAGTTGTCTATGGCTATGAGCAGATGAAATTTTTTGAAAATAAATCTTTACAGATCCAAAAGTTCAAGAATATTTGTGCGAAAAGGTTTGAAATAGTTACTACACCAAATCAAGAACTGAGAGAGAAGTTCTTGGTTGTATTTGAGGAATGGAGTGCAACAAAAGGTGCCACCAAATCTGTTTGAAAAGATGGAGCTGAAATTGGCAAATCGGTCAATTAGTTTTCTAGAGAGTTGTTTTATTTTTTGTAAGTTCTCCGAAAGTTTTTGCTATCTCTTTGGATAATTAGTTTTAAAAATTGAATTATCCATGTGTGGCTATATATTCAAATTTTGATGACCAAATGAGGGTCGGTTCTCTGGTGAAAAACTTTGCAATGCTATCTTTTTGTTTGAGTTATTTTGCCGCTATTATACTATGAAACTCTGGATATATAAATACATATAATCAGTTGGTTTTATGAGAAGATTCTAGTATTTTCATTTATTAGTTGATCTGATGAAATGTATGATTTTAGTTTCAGTTGGAATTGAATGATTATGTTACTTTGATCTACAAATATATCTTAGTGTTTTGTTAGTAATCTTTTCAAGATTTGTTATCGTTTGAATCGACCTTTCTTAAATAGTTTTCTTTCATAATTCAAGTCAGTTGGCTTGGAATATCTGGAATATCTGTTAAGAATATCAAAGCATTTAGCCCTTTGATCTATGATGAATGTTAACTAAATTCTTTCATGATTTTTGGTAAAAAGTGTATCTCAAATTAAAATTCTTTTCTAATAAGAAGTTATTAAGGATAAATCTTTGTATAAGGTTGCAGCTCCTTTGAAGCAGAGAGTGTAGTTATGACAAACTCATTCAACTGTTAGTGTATTTTTTTTCTTTTTTTTCGGGTATAAGGAGTTGTTTATTTGTTCATCATTAAGAGGAAAAAAAATTTCACTAACAGGAGACAAACATTTGGGCCTTCTCCACGTCAAACCGACATAAAAAACCATCCCCATTAACCTAGCATGTTTGCGAACCCTACTTATAAACCCAAAAATCTTTTCTTTTATTAAGAATGCATATAAATATAAAATAATAATAAAAATAAATATTAAAATATAATAATAAAATCATATCTTAATAACAAGATAGATATGTTAATATATTTATACATAATATAACTTATTATTTTAACTCATAAAAAATATTTTAGAAATAAAATAAAGCATGTTCAAAATAAATAAATAAAACTCACAGTCCATTACTTGTTGCTATTGCAGGCCTCTAAGGACTAATACTTGATTTATTTGTTTGATATTAGCTTGAAATAATTACCATATTTAACTTTGAGTAGGTAGTCGGCTATACTCTCTTCAAGTAGCTCTACTTTTTTAATGTGTTGAGATTTAATACGACTTTAAATGAGATATTGGGTTTGAAATACAAGAGATTCTATTGCTTTAAAGCTCTATGAATAAAGGATTAGGCAATCACAATTTGGCTTATCGATATTTTTTCACACTATTCAATTTAATAGAGAATCTTTTGAGTCTCTTATTGTCCTTCCAAATAATTTAGAATAAAAAGTGTCAATGAACTCTATGACTTCCTGTCTAAAGTTGGCACTGAAAAAAACACGATGCTAAGAGATGTAATTGATGGATAAGTTAAGGGAATTACTCATTGTGGGATATAGTCTTTGAAGAATTTGAAAAATAGGCAATGATATCATAATGAAATGTTCCCTACAATTTTTGTGTTTCCAAATCTATTGCATTAATCTTTGTGTAAGTTTATAATACTTTTTGAAGAGTAGATGTCTTATAAATTTCAAATCTAGTTGTTCCCTCTTAATTCTAGACCATTATAATTATTAAATAGGTATTTTATAATTACAAAAATGACCTAGGTGTCTTTCTATGTTGGTAAGAGAAGAGCAGTTGTTATCACATATGTTTCAATTATAGTGCATTTGGTTTTGCTAATTAAAAGTCCACTAAAATAGTTTGTGCCTAAGTATCAAAACAATTGTGCAAATGTTTTGGCATAGGAAACATGTTTTTTTACCACACTTTGAAATGGTTACTTTTTGACCCTTGCATGCAATAAAAAAGGTCAAAATCTAATGTACCATTTAATTGTAGAAAATAAGGCAGCGAACAACTGAGAGGGGGGTGAATCAATTTTTCCTAAACTTTCAAAACATTTACTGCCCTTTATAATTAAAACCCTTATGTTAGATCCAAACAAAAGAATCATGCATGAAAATATAATAAACACATCCACAATACTTTGAAACACATATTTTTATCATGGAAACCCTGTTAGGGGAAAAACCACGATGGGGCTGATTACCCATAATAAGAAAATACCTTGTTAGAAGTATAACCTTATTAAAAATATGGGGATGCACTTGCATTCAGGCACACTTCCTAGAGATCATTTCTCAAATGACCTACAACCCAAAATAAAGGAAGGCTCACTTCCTTACAATACCACTAACATGGTCGATCAGACAATAATCTAATATTTTATGAATTAAATAGTAGCATCTACTTATGCCAGGGTTAGTCCAAATGAAGTGCAAAAAATATCTATGTTCAAATCCTCTCTAAATCATTTAGATGAGTGATTCAACCTTTATTAGATCTTCACCACTACTTATAAAATAAATCATAGGCATCTGTGATCAATCCTTCACATGCGCAACCAACTTTTTCCCTAATTTATCAATCTTTTTCAAGAACTTAGGTCGGAAAGACCTAAATTTAAAATTTATAATAGATGTGCAAAAACACAAAATTAAGATCCTCCTTTGACTAAAAAAACATAGCTATGATATTTATCAACCACCTCAAGTTCATAAATCATCCATAAATCATGCCTCAAACTTGCGCAAAATAATTTACTGATCAAGTCAGCCAAGAATATAAGAAATATTCAAAATATCATCATCGACTGAAAAAATCCTTCAATTTGATTATTTTAATCAATGTGGACCACTAACTCATCAAGAACATAATCAAATAACATTCATAGGCATCATTAATATCACAAAAATGTATGAACCCATCCACACTATCAGATTTACCAGCATCTCTTATGTCGGGCCTCAAGAACATTGTCACCAGCAATTATAACATCCAATAAATGCCTTGAAAACCTTTGGATCACTAACCCTTTTAATTGAGGACACCCATGTATGTACTAAACACACTATTTGATGTACAACCAAACCTATCAACATGGGCATTCTCACTGAACCAATATTTATGACTTTGTCACTTCACTGTTTGTCAATCACCATCTGTGAACTCATAACTCATCTAAATCTTCATATCAGCCCCTGAAATTTGACATGGACCAATTAGTAAATCTCAACATCATCCCATGATTTTTGCGACTCCTCATTAGCTAAGATCGACCCTTACCAGATCTTTGAATATCTTGTACCACTGGCTAAATTGTCAATAGATATGTTGGCATAAAATAATCAATCCTTCTAAGTAATCCTATTGATATGTTGACATCAATGACAATACATCCAAATTTCCAAATATCTCCCCCTTTGTCATTGATGGAAACATATGATGTGAAAAAAAAACTACAATTATAAACCAACACAATCTCCCACTTTGGCATTGATAGAAACATATGATGTGAAAAATAATAATGCAATTAGAAACCAACACAATCTCCCCCTTAGGTATGCACTCTTCTTCTTAGCTGAAGCTCTTTCTTATGTGCAAGTATATCATTTTTTTCACATGCAATCTTCTCCCCCTTTGACATCAATGATAAAGATACATCTCTTCTCTAATTAATCATGCTCTCCTCTTCCTTATCGTCAATCTTATCTTACCATGCTTACTACTCCCCCTGAGTAGTAGCCTCCAAAAAACCAATCTAGCTTAAATGATATCTCCATGAAGTCCTCTAGATTGATGAAATTCTCTACATCTTGGTTCTTATTAGGAGGGGAAACTACCCCGAACTTGCCTCCAATATTTAATTAATTTACAAAGTTATCCTTACTCTTCTTGTTCTATCGCTTGTTTCTACATGTCTTTCCTTTATTTGTCTTTATTTTCTCTTTTCCTTTGTCATCTCTTGCGCTCCTTTGACATTATTACCTTTCTTATGCACTTTCTTCTTATTTATCTTATCATTCTTCTACACCTTCTTGTTCATTCCTATTGAACCACATTTATTTACTTTATTTCTTCTACAATATTTAACAGTATTCAGATATGTTACATCTGACATGAATAATAATATTTTGTTCACTCTCTTCATTCTTCTCAGTATCACACTGACTGGTAATGTGACCAATTCTATTGCATGAAAAAAATCGAACCCTTTTTCTTTTGACAATATTATTCTTCTTTCTCACATTACTGCATATGCTTGAGTTATGATCATGCCTTTTACAACTGAAGAATGATTTTCTTTTCCGTAATCCATGTCTTTATGACCAATCTTGCCACAAAAAAAACACTTACCACTGAATTTATGATATTTAGATAGTCTATCTAAATTATTCTTAGTCTTTTTCTTCTTCCTTTTAGTTTTGTTCTTGACTTGACTTGGTTTAGAAATTTCTCCTTTCTCAAGTCTAACACCATTTTTATCTCTTTCAAGCAATGACTTAATTTTGCCTGCCCTGATCTTTAGATTTTCCTTTTGATCATTTGTAATTACAATTTCCCTTTTAATAGATTTAGTCCAATCATCATCAATTGGATCAAACTCTAATATTAAGAAGATCTAATCACCAAAAATCCTTCTCCTAGTATGAACACCTTAATTTTTATCTCCAATAATCTAATCTTCTAAATGATTTATTCTTACATACCTTGGTGTCTTCTTCTTTACCGCTGAATTTTGTGCTTCCTCTCCTCCACTTGTATAGGCCCCATCTTCTACATTCATCGTACCACCTTGGACTTGAATATGATGTCTACTAATATTCTAATCATATATTGATGGATTATTAATACCTTCATCTACTCTGACACTTGTACTTTCTACTATCTTCTTCAATCTTTTGTTGTAGCACCTATATGCCTTAATTTTGGTAGAGTATCCAAGTAATATGTCATCATCACTTCTAGTGTCAAACTTCCCTATATCCTCATCACTTTTTATATACCATTTACTATCAAAAATTCTGAAATACTTTATGGTAGGCACATTACCACACAAAATTTCATGATGTGTCTTATCGGTATATCCTTTGATTTGCACTCGATTGAGAGTGTAAATTGCAGTGTTGTCTTCTTCTCTCCAAAACATCTATGGAAATTTTCCTTCTAACATTATGGTCCTTGGAGTATCAAGAATAGACTTGTTCTTCCTCTCTACAACTCTATTTTTTTTGGAGTCCTTAATGCGGATAATTATCTCTTAATTCCATGTTCCTCACAAAATGAGTTGAACTCACCGGATGCGAATTCACCACCTCTGTCTAATCTTAATCACTTCAAATTCAATCTTGTATCAATCTCTACCATATTTTTGAAGGTCTTAAACTTATCAAATGCTTTAGACTTTTCTGTCAAGAAGGTTACCCAAACCATCCTACAATAGTCATCCATGAGTAACATAAAGTATATATCACTTTGCATGCTTCTTATCGTAGCAGGACCACACAAATCAATATGAACAAGATTTAATAATGTATTTGAGTTTTTAACCTTAGAACTGAAATTAGTTCTTGTTTTTTTACCTAACTAACATTCCTTGCAAATAGTATTAGTAGGATTTTTCACTCTAGGAATATCTCTAAAAGAAAAAGTAGAAATTATAGCCACAATGTTATCAAAGTTCACATGAAATAACCTCTTATGTCATAACCAAATTTCATCTACTTGTGCAATCAAACAAATTCTTAGACTAGTATTCAAATGAAATATGTTACCTCTTGTCTTTTATCCTATTGCAATCTTCTTTCCATAGTTATTCAAGATCTTGCACTGGTCATTCTTGAAATGCAGGCCATATACTTTTTCCATTAGTTGTCCAACACTAAGAATATTATGTTTCAAGCCTTCCACATATAATACATCATTTGCATTATTCTTTCCATCAATATAAATAGATCCTCTACCTCTTATCATACCACTAGTGTTGTCTCCCCATATTACCATACCACCATCATACTTCCCATAGCTCAGGAATTTTCTCTTATCGCTAGTAATATGATGAGAGCATCCACTGTCAATCACCCATACTTTATTTTGTGCACATTCAGTTTAATGATTAGAAATACATGATTGTGGTCATAGGTATTCTAATCTCATACCTTGCACTATTCAATGCAAAGATCAATTTATACTCAATATTGTATGGTATTGGATAGTAATTACTATTTTTAATCATATTTTTTGACTCTGTATGTATGAGAAATTATATTGAAAAGGAAAATCTAGTGAGGCATAGAAAAGACTATCAGTGAGATAGCATTGTCAATGAGATAGATGTTATGCCAGTGAGAAATTTTGAGTGGTTTTATTCCCCATAGGGTTTCCACTCAGGACATATCTTGTGTCATATTATTTATGCTTCTTTCATTTGTCTTGTTAACTCCATTCATTCCATTTGAGTAAATATTATAAAATTTGATTTAAAATTTGATACTAAATTGTTATATCAGTGATTCCCCCCTTCCCCCTCTCAGTGATATTGTAATCCAACAATTGATATTAGAATCATACCCTTTCCTCTTAGGATTTTCTGCTTAGGGAGTATTGCATGGATATTGAAAATACTCTATGTGAGACTAGGGTGAAATAGAACAACTTAGTCTCTGAGGATAGGTAGTTAAAAAGAAGGTTTGAAGAACAAACAAAGTCTCTGAAAAATATTTTTGATCTTGCTCTAAGATTGAGAGTTATAGAAAACTTCTTAAATCTGGTCAAGAAAAAAAAATACTTAGAAAAGAGATTCTTGTATTGCTTTAAAACTTGAAAGTTTATAAGGTGCTGAAAATAAAAGGATGAATACAAGCATAAAAAACTATAATTTTTCTAGATATTATGGGTGCTAGATAGTGGTTTTTCTCACCATATGACTAGTGATAAATCCAAATTTGTTCAATATGAAACTCATCCAGGAGGGTCTATTAAATTTAGAAATAATCAATGTTTTAACATTATTGGAAAAGGTATAGTTCTTCTTGATAATGAAATACCAATGAATGATGTATATTGCATTGAAGGAATGACATACAATCTACTCAGTGTGACACGGATATGTGATAATGGTATTGATGTAACTTTTTCTACCTAGGGTGTGAAATCAAGAAAAATTCTTATAAAAATATTGCTACGGGATTCAAAACAAGTGGAAATGTTTATAATATTTTTGAAAAATATAGAAAAGATGAAAGGAATGTTTGTTTTATGAGTCAAGTTGAAGAGACTAAACTCTGTACTAGGAGTCTAGGACACATAAACTATGAAAAACCTGGTCAAGATAAGTAAAAATCAAAATGTTCTAGGAATATACCAGTCCTAACAAGACCAAATAAAATGTTTGCAAAGAATATCAGGAAGGAAAACAAACAAAATTTAGTGTCAAATCTAAAGAGTATACTACTACAAAGCCTCTAAAACTTGTTCACAATTATTTGTGTGGACCAACAAGAACAAAGTATTTAAGAAATGAAAGATATTGTATGCTCTTTATTAATGACTATACATGGATGACTTGGGTTGCCTTTTTAAAGCATAAGGTTGAAGCCTTTGATAGATTCAAAATATTTAGTAAGATGGTTGAAAAGGAGACAAATTTAAAATAAAGAGTCTTAGATCAAACAAGGGTGGGAATTTTACCTCACAAGAATGCATTGATACTGTGAAGAACATGGCATCAAAAGACTTTATTCAGCTCCTAGAACACCACAACAAAATGGTGTAGTTAAAAGGAAAAATATAACAGTTAAATAAATGGATAGGACAGTGTTGCAAGATTTAGGAATATCTAATTTTTATTGGAAAGAAGCAATGCACACTTATGTATACATTTTGAATAGAGTTCAATTAAGGCTTAATAAAAACAATTACTCCTTATGAAATGTGGTATGGTAGACCAACCAATGTAGGTTATTTTATGATTTTTTGCAGTAAGTGTTTTGATTAAATAAAATAGGTTTTACAAGGACCCAAAACCTTTAAACAGAGTTATACAAATATTCAGAGAAAGTACAGCAACAACTGTGCTGAGGCACCAAAACAAGACAGCCGACAAAAAAAGCTAGCAGATAGACTAGCTAGCAACAGTCCCAAAGATAAACATAATAAACAAGGATAGCACAAAAAAGGGGAGGGCCTAGGAAAAGACAGCTACATGCCATCAACCATATCCTAGGCCTGAATCACCATAACCTCCATCTGATTGATAGTATTTTTGAGGTCACCTTTGTCCTTCTCTTTTTCCTCCCTTGGGCTCACCTTTTTGGTGCTAGCCCTAGTGCAGGTTCCTGGGATAGCTAGATCCTTGACAGCATGGCTATCCTTATCAATAGTATCCTACTCCAACTTCTCCATTAAGCTCTTGTCCTTCCCTGTATAAGCTTTTAGACTCTTCAAAGATTGATCCCCAATCTTACGAACCATGTCCTCTAGCTTGTCCACCTTGGCTTTCAGGTTCTTTATATGCCTTACACTATCATCTTCAGCAACTCTATCCTCAAAATCCTTGAATTTCTTTTCCAGATTGCTGACTCTGTTCACCAAATCAACTTGTGCTTCCAAATTTCCAACAACCTCTTTCATTTCCCCCAGACACTCAGCCAAAAATTTCTCCCCAATACCAACACATTTTAAAATATTCATTTCCCCCCTCATACCCTCAATTTGATTCTTCAGGTCAACATTATCTCCTAACATTTTGCTAATTAGACTAGCAAAATCAGTAATGCACGCTTTACCATGGTCTAAATCCTCAGGTTCAAAAGTATTACCTATGTCATCATTGTGATGGGTATCCTCCTTCCCAATGTTTTTATTTTCAAGGCCCTTCCCAGAATCCTCCTTCACCATTTCTTCCTCCTTCTGTTCTTTATTCTTCATGCTCTTGGTGGGGTTCGTATCATCCTTACCCTCATCCTTCTCCTTGTTTTCCTCCTCATCCGAGGAAAGCATGATTTTTTGCTTGCTAGGATTTTTCCCTTTGCGGGTTTTGGTATCTTCCCTCTTTCTTTTCTTAACCCCAGTTTTGGGTTTAGTCCCCTTATCATCATCCTCGGTCTTCTTTTCATTCTCTGTTTCCTCCACCAGAGTCATCTTCTTAGCCTTAGGGTTTATTTTACCCTTTTTCTTTTTTCTATCACTGTCCTCAGAGCTCTCATCCTCTATATTCTTCTCAGTATCTGAGATTTTGATGTGGGTTTTTTTCAGGTTTTTGGTGCAGAGCACCCTAGGGTTTTAGCTCCAAAGCCCTAGTTGGTTAGCAATGGTGGTCCGGGAGAAGATCACAGTTAGCGGAGAAGTTTTTTTTGGTAGTAGTTTTCTGTTATTCTCCTAAACCCTAACAGTTTCCTCATGCCTAGCACAAGAGCGGAGTGCAAGTCAAAATACTTTCAGAGTTACGGTTACATTAGGCTTCTCGCAAAGTCGCAGGTGATTGGCGGTCAGTTTTGAAACCGGTGTGACAACGCGACGATAGTGCATCGCACAGTCGGAAGGAAAGTGGCGGTTAATAGAAAATGGCTGCGACAAGGCGATAACAGTGTATCGCGAAGTCGCAAGATGATCGGCGGTTAACTTGAAACAGCTTGCGATGAAGCGACAATGGTTATCGCGAAGTCGGCAGATGCTCAGCGGTTAGGATGAAACAGCTGGCGATGAAGTGACAATGGTTATCGCGAAGTCGACAGATGCTCAGCAGTTAGCAGGAAACAGTTTGTGATGAAGCGACAAGGCTTATCGCACAGTCGGCGGTTAAGTTAATAGATGTGGCGACAATGCGACAATAGTGTATCACCAAGTCGCAAGGTAATCGGTGGTTAAGTGAATAAGTGCTGCGACAATGAGATGACCGTGTGTCGCGTGATCACAAGACAATAGGCGGTTAAGTGAATGAGTGTTGCAGTGACGCGACAACAGTGGGTCACAAGATCGCAGGATAAAAGGCGGTTAAGTTACTCAGTCTTGCGATAACGTGACAACAACGTATCGCAAGATCGACATGCATGGCTATTAGGACTCGCGACATTGCGACTAACAGTCAGAGTGAGGAAAATGTAGGATCGGGACCCGAGCTGAGAAAGAGCTACGATACCACGACAAGATAGAAGTTAAAAAGTCATATACGACAAAAATGAAAGAGAATGCCATGGAGGAAAACGTTGTCCACGTCGACGGCCATGCTGAGAAAGATATTGATGATAGTTGCAGGAGGAAGATGAAGAGCCGAGGCAGTTAGAATCCTTAGGCGGGAAGGTAACCTAGAAATGGTTACAAATCAAGAAGAGGCCGAATATATAAGCTAGGAAGGAAACTCGTACCAGAGGTTGGAGAAGTTAGAGACTGAGGAGGCTAGCATAGAGAATTTGAGTTTACATTGT
>MU225099.1:4701756-4726682 GCA_018584345.1 Thuja plicata | reverse complement strand
GAATAGTTTCCTGTGTTTTCTGTGTGTGCTTCTATTGTGTGCAGACTTCTGTAGAGTAGGATTTTGAATTCAATCAAGTCCCATGGATGCTTTTTGACTCTTATAATCCACCCTATGGAGTGTGACCATCAAGAAGTATCCCTCATGTATTTTTATTCTATTTTTGTGTTTGGGATTGAGAAGAGGCTAGTCAGAATTGTAGACAAGTCCTAGGCAAGCTAAATGGTCCGACTAGAGAACTTATAGGAGAGAGAGATAGAAGGAGAAGGGTGCATGACTAACTCTATTCAGTCATGGAGAGAAAGATAAGGTAAAGAGAGAAACTTTTCAGTGGGTAGGAAACATAAGAGAGAGGGAGTGTAGAAGTCCTTCTAGTTAGGGTCTGTGAGTAACCCTAAGAGACTCGAGTGTGAGTCTAGAGGATCCTAAAATGAATGGGGTCCAAAGTGAGATTCCTAATAGAAAGTAGGAGTCTAGAGGAGAAAGGTGACCTCCCCATCATTTTTCAAGGAAGAAGACCCCTTTTTTATTCCCTTCTTAGGGGTTTTATACCCTTTTTTCTCCTCTCCCTCATCCTCTATATCTTCTTCATACATACTTTCCTCCTCGTCTCCTTCCATATTTTCCTCATCTTTGTGTGTCCTTTTAACTAGAGGTCTATCCACCTTCTTGGACTTAAGAACTTCATAAATTAACACCATAAGCCCCTAGTGTGAGGCGTGATCCTCCTTAGGTTTTGTCTGGATGCTAGTAATGGTAAAATCAAGCAAGCTGAGCAGGTAGAAAGGAAAACTAACCTTTATTTTGTGTCTGAAGTGGTTAAGAAGCATGAAGTGGTGGCCATAGGCCCTAGTGAATCTACCATCTAGAGTGATGTAGTTGATGAGCATGAACAGAACATATCACCAGGGTCTGGAAATATGCATAGGGTCATGATAAGAGGTGCCCACCTTCACCAGCCGAGCTCTTTCCTTATCTTCCTTAGGAAACTTCTCCCACGCCTTGTCTGAGATAAGCCTATCTCTATAAAATTTAAGCCCTTCTGTCCCCATACCAGTCGCCTATGCTATAACCTCCTCGATGACTTCCATATACTGGTTGTTGACCATGACCTTCCCATTTTTCCAGGTCTTTGAGAAGATTCTTGTGATAGTGGAGTTGCGCCCATGATGCCTCTCCAGAAAAAACCACCAAACCTCCCTCCACCAAAATTTTCCACACATCTTCCCTTTCATGTCATTCATCACAATTTGCAAGTTCCACACGCTTCTTATTACCTCCCATATCTCCTCTTTGGTTTATATTATTTTCTTTCTCGATGACTTTGCAAATATTATTTGAAATATCCCGCCTCTCTTTCATAAAAAACAAGTGCACCCAGAAAATGTGCCACTTCAATCTAATAATTACCACTAAGTACATTCTCCTCAGCTGGTAATGATGACAAGTCACTTCTACCATAAACCAATAATTAAAAATTACCATTTATGATCTCTTTTTGATTGCTTCGCAAACGGTCATTATTCATCATTAACTACACTTAAGTTGGCGTGTCAACATCACCTCCCCATTGAGTCACCGCCTCCATTTTACAAGCCATGTTGGCAGCCCAATCAGCCACCCCATTGGTTTCCTGGTAGTTATGTATCACCATACAATTATCAAAAGAATGAATTAATGCTTTAGCCTTTTTCATAATATTTTAAATTGACCATGAAGCAGGGGTAAGAGAATTCAAGCATTTAACAATGTTGAGAGAGTCACCTTTAGTCCAAACTTTCCTGCATCCTTTTTACTTAGCCATGATGAGAGCATCAAGGGAAGCAGTGGCCTCAGCAAGATGGTTGGTCTATAAACCAATAGGGATAGCTTTGATACCCTTACAAACCCTGTTCTCATCCCTAATGACAATCCCACATCCCGCCACCCCTGGGTTTCCTTTTGAGGCCCCATCAAAGTTGACTTTCATCCACCCCCTAGGTGGGAAATCCCACCTAACATTAGCTTTGGTAATTTTTTTATCCTACTTCGTAAAATTCCCTTTTATCTTCCATTTTTGAAGAAAGGCAATATCCTCCTCCAAGATTGGTTCCATAATTCTCTCCTTTAAAACTACATTTTCTTTAATAGCTCTCTTTATCTTGTAAAAAAACTCTTTGGTAGTAGTCTCTTTATTCACAAAAACTCTATCATTTCTTTCTCTCCAGATTCCCCAACAAATACAGGGAAGAGAAAATTTCCAAACTTGACTAATAGTATCATTTTTTGAATGATGAATCCAAGAATTAAAAAGACCCTTCAAATTTTCAGGGAAAACCCATTCTATATTAAAAAGGATAAGAAAGTTATCCCATATCACCCTAACAAAAGGACAATGAATAATCATATGATCAACATTCTTTGCATTCTACTTGCAAAGGTAGCATCTATTCACAATAGTCATCCCTCTTCTCATAAGGTTGTCAATAGGTAGGACTTTATTTTGCAAAAGGATCTAGAAAAAAACATTGATCTTAGGAGTAAGATCCTTTATCCAGACCTTAGCCCAAAAAGGCTCAATCAGATCTTCAAACTCCTTATTATACACAGAAGAGGTAGAAAAAATACCACTCAAAGTATACTTCCAGATAATCCTATCCTCCTCCTCAATCAGGATGGTAGTCTCCAGAATTTGGTTAAGCTGTCGCATCGAAATGTCAATAACAGTCAAATCTTTCTAGTGATCTCCTTCCCAATAATCCTCCACTTTCCTTCCAAATCTATCCTTACAGAGGTTTTCAAATTTCTACCATGTAGGACAATCCTTAAGGGGAGCCTATAAAATCCACTCATCTTCCCAGAAGAGAACATTCCTGCCTTTTCCAACTTTCCATCTTGTTCTTTTTCTAATGATATCCCTATTTTTCATGGCATTCCTCCATATAAAAGATCCACCATAAATCCTATCATAATCAAGAAAATAAATAAAGTTAGGGTGGTCCTTATTGTACTTATTGTCCCAAATTAGGGTCCATTCTCCCCTGGAATTGTAATATCTCCAGATTAATTTGGCCAAGAGATGATTATTGAGATTTCTAATTTTTTGAAGGCCAAGTCCCCTTTAATAACAGGTCTACAAACTTTTTCCCAAGATAAGAGAGAAATCCTCTTTCTTTTTTCCGTACCAGTCCATAAGAAAGTTCTTTGAATTTTTTCAATAGCATCCCCAAAATTCTTGGAAATTTTAAAGATGCTTAAAGCATACAGTGCAAGACCTTGAAGGGTAGCTCTGAGAAGCTGAATCTTTCCCACTTGGCTCAACATAAGTCCTTTCCATCCTACAAGTTTACTATGATATCTATCAACAAGAGAGCTCTAGAAAGTGTCAGGGGGTTCTAAGTAGAGAGGCAGCCCAAGGTAAGTTCCAGGGAGGCTCCCCAAATCACACCCCAGAATCCTCAAGATTTTGATCTTCCTCTTCTCTGGAACATTAAAGAGGAACACTGAGCTTTTTTCCCAATTAATAGTTTGACCAGAGGCATTCCCATATTTATTCAAAGATTTCTTAATATAAGTAGTATTTTTAACCGAGGCCTCTCCCATAATAACCGAATCATCAACAAACTGTTGATGAGAGCACACTTGGTTAGCAGTAGAGGGACACAATCCCTTGATTTCTCCATCCCTCACATGATTTTCCATGAACCTACCCAAAAAATCTTCCATAATAATGAAAAGGACAGGAGAAAGTGGATCCCTCTGCCTCAACCCTCTAGTATATTTGAAGAAAGGGGTGGGAAACCCATTGACCAAAATAGAGAAGGTAGTTGAAGACACAAGATGAAAGATAAGATCAGTACTCTTCTAGTTAAAACCAAAAGCACTCAAGACTTTCAGAAGAAACTCCCAATCCACCCTATCATAGGCTTTAGAAAGATCCATTTTAAGGATGAGGCCTTCCTTTCTAGGCATAACCAGTGAATGCACATTCTCATGGACAGAAATTATAGAATCCAAAATTTGTCTTCCCGGCACAAAACCATTTTGTTGCCAAGATATCAAAGAGGGGAGAATAGATAAAATCCTAGAGGTCATGACTTTAGAGATGATCTTTTAGGCCAAATTTCATAAGCTTATAGGTTGAAACTGATGCATTTTATCAGCTCCCTATTTTTTTGTGATTAAGGAAACAAAAGTACCATTTAACTCCTTCAGCAAATTTCTAGACCCAAAACATTCCTTGACATCATTTTTCACATCTCTTTCAATTATATGCCAATACATCTAAAAGAAGAACATAGGGTATCCATCCGGTCCCGATGCTTTATCTCCTTCAAAGGAGAAGACGGCCTTTTTGATTTCAGAGTTAGAGGGGATAGCATTAAGAACCAAATTTTTATTCTCATTCAGCAGATGGGGAATGCATCCCAGCATATCTCTTTGATCATCCCTATTTAGATCTCTATTTTTTGTTAGGAGATTTTGAAAATAATTTTTAGCTTCCATCCTAATAACCTCTTCATCCTTCGATGTAGCACCATTGATTTTTAAATGAGAGATTCTGTTAGCCTGTCTATGCTTAAGAGTAGACATGAAAAAATACTTGGTATTTTTTTCCCTTTGATTAAGGAAAACCTTTCTGGATCTTTGTCTCCAGAAGGTTTCCTCCTTAGAAATAATATCATGGAGCTCAACCAACTTTTCATTCTCATGTTCTCTAGTAACCCTCACATACCCTTCCTTCTGATTGCAGTCCTGAATGTCCTTCAGTTCCATATTGATATTGGCCTTTGAAGAAAAGATGTTACCATAACATGTTTAAGTTTTTTAGCAAGGATAAACATGGAAGTACCATGGATTTTAATACTCCACTAGTCTTGAATCTTATGTTGTAGTTGAGGGTGCATAGTCCACATTTTCTCAAATCTGAAAGGAAAATTATTTTTCTTGGAAATGAAATCCGTCGGGAAAGTGATAGGGTTATGATCCTATCCAACCCTCACATGGGCCGATAAAGAGCAGTAATAATGGGAAAACTAGTCATTAGTAATCAAGGCTCTGTCAAGTCAAACCTGGATAAGATCCTGTCCACTTCTTCTATTAGTCCAAGTATAGTTAACACCTTTCAAATCTATATCATGGAGAGAATGGCTGTCAATAAAATCCATCAGATCAAGTCTGCTATCCAAATTTGTTAGGCTTCCTCCTTGTTTTGCATCTTATTTTAATGGAGTATTGAAATCTCCCATAACAAGCCACTCCTCATCAATAAAACTGTTTCTCAGGGAGGAGAGCTTATTCCAAAAAACCTCTCTACCCTTTTTAGAATTAGGGGCATAAATATTAGTTAAAACCCAAGAAGTATTGTCTTTTAGATGCTTAAATATTATACACATAATATTATTCCCCTGATAAATAATATCCCCTTTGATAACATCACAATTCCAGATAGTAGCAATACCCCCCAAAAGCACCCTCTGAGTCGCCTCCACAAATATTGTCATTTTTAAAGAATATAAGCTTTTCCACTTTCTCTTTCAACATTTTGGTTTCCTGAATTAAGAAAATTTTAGGTCTATTATCTCTTATCATATTCCTAACAATATCTTGTTTATGGGCATTATTCAGTCCCCTTATGTTCCAAGAAATGATCTTCATACCTTAGTAAAGGATCCCACCTCCATTATAGTTGGCTGGCTTCCATCTGCAATATTCTTCTTAGTCTCCTTGACTCTAACTTTTTGATTTGAAGGGTGTCCTAGGGAAGACAACATTCCTCCCACATCTCCTAATTTTTTTACTCCTTGTTTCCATTGATCTTATTTTCTTTCATTTATCGTTCTTAGATTTTTTCTTATCCCCATGACTTTTTGCATCACTCTGGATACCTGATAGAGCATGACCTATGTCTTCAACATACCCCCATTTAGGAGTCTTAACTTCAAAAGATATCTTCCTGATCCCTTGAGGAGATTTATGTAGAATATATGATGAACCTTGACCAGTTAACCCCTGGAAATCATCCTTCCAGACTTTATCCTCCTCCATTTTTTGGTTTCTATCCTCTGATCCCCTTTCATTCTGATCCTTTTGAACCAAAGGTTTTTCTTTTTCTTCTCCTGCTGTTATATCCACTATATCAATAGTCTCTTTATTATTTTCTTCCTGAATCTCCCCTTCTTCCCTCTGTATTTCTATATTGATCTTAGGGTTTTCATTACATACCTTACTTTCAGACTCCCCACTTAATATCTTATTGCTACCATCTTGAATTTTTGTTGTGTTTGAATCATCATTGTTGATGCTTTTACTAGGGTCTCCCAAGGATTGTTCCTCTCCGGATTTCTTCACTCTTCCCACTGGTATCTATTGCTTAGTCATTTTCTGGATAATCTTTGAAGGGCACTTCTTAGCCCAATGTCCCACCTTCTTGCAATGAAAACATGCAAAAGGGACTGACTCATATTCTATTTTCTGTTCCCATGACACCAATTTAGAGATAAAGTTAATTTTTTCTAGCATATCAATATTCTGAGTAATCCCCACACATATCCTAGCATATCTTAGTCTTATCCTTGAAGCAGTGATAGTATCTATTGACAGAAGCTCCCCAAAGGTATTAGCTATCCCTGCAAAAATTTCCTCTATCCAGTATTCGAGAGGTAGGCCATGGAGCTTTATCCAAACCAGAATCTGTTTGACTTCATCCTCCTTGAAAACCATATTAAGGCTCCATTTTTAGAGAATCAGAGTATTTTTTCCAAACATCCAAGGCCCATTGCACAGATTTTTCATCCTATCCTCTTCACAGGAGAAGAAGAAGGACAAATACCCTTTTTACATAGCAACCATATCAACTTTCCCTTTCAAATCCCATTTCCTACTAGCATAAGCTATAACCACTTCAATGTTGGGTCTCACCCCCGTGAATCTCCCAACCAGGGAATTATTCATTCTGGCAATGGTGTGATCAATAATTTGGTCTGGGATATCCAAAGAAAAACTACCCTGTGAAGGACTTGATATATTCTTTACCGGCGGTAAGGAAGACTTGCTAGGCTTGACCCCAAAGAGGGAGGCCTACTTTTTTCTGCACTCTGACCTATCTCCTAAATTTTCTGAGCTGGGTCTCCCCTAGGTCCCCAAGCATGAGTCCAGCATTAGGATCCTTCCCTTGGTTCACATTGTCAACAACATCCTCTGGCTTATTGTTCCCTACAACATCTGTAGCGTTCACACCAGTCCTGCTCTTGCCCAGTTTCAAATTTGAATTTGGGCTCCCGCCCACTCTCCTCTCCCCTCCGTAGCTCTCCATCATCATTTGCATGATGAAGGTTAAGAATCATTTTTTTGTAGTAAGTGTTATATTAAGAGAGATAGTGATAATATTGGTAGTTTTGAATCATGATGTGATGAAGGTATTTTCTTGGGTTATTCAATGCATAGAAAGGCCTATAAATGCTACAATAAAACATTAAAATGTATTGTATAAAGTACTAATGTTAAGTTTGATGAAAATATGAATACCTTTTCAACAAAAGAAGTAGAAATTCCTCAAGAGTTGGTTCAAATATCTAAGTAAAAATTTGAACAAAATTCAAAAGAAGAAACTGAAAAAAATTCTCTAAATGAGCCAATAAGTTCTACTCCTAAAAGATATTCAAAATTAATTTAGAAATTTTTTCCACAAGAATAGATATTGGGTGATAAAATGGATAGAATTCAAACTAGAGAAAGAGTACACAGGAAATTTCATTTGTGCTTAATATCTTAATTTAAACCTAAAAACTATACTAAAGCTAGTACTAATGATCTTTGGGTTAAATTCATGCAAGAAGAGTTAAATCAAATTGAATGTAGCAAAACCTGGGAAATTGTTCTTAGACCCACAGATAAAAATGTTATTGGTGAGTTTCAACAGTTTTATATCATATTTGATGATTATATTCAGTTTCAAATCATTTTGGTTCCTAGTTTTGATCAGGCCTTTATATTTTTTAGTTCAAAAATATGCCAATCAGATTTGATGCCTTCTTATAGTTATTGGTGATTTTTAGTTCTTTTTCTAACAAGGCTCCTTCATCTTCCATGTGCTTAGTATATGCTCATTTTTTGTTGCAACTTCCTTTCTAATTTTCAGCTACAGGGTTGTTGACTCCATGATCTCACAGGTTCATTTGATGCTCTCATGATGCTATAGGTATACTGACTTCCTTTATTTTGGTTCATAATATATAATCCTACTTGATCCCCTCTCCTTTGTCCTTGATGCAAATAGGGGGAGAAGTTAGTTTTTTTACACCAAGGAAAATGGGGGAGTTTGTTGCTCCTCTCCATGTTGTCCTTGATGCCAAAAGAACTAAGAGGTTAAGGATCATTCTATTGAAATATAGAAACATTGAGAGAGGGTGAATTAGTGAAAATAGATCATGTACTCATTCAACCAAAGATCTGATTATGCCCGTAAGTAACTTCCACAAAATCAAACAAGTAACTGTAACTATGCAATAGAAGTAAAGTAATTCAATCAACCACAAAGCATAAACCATAACAACAAAAAAATTATCTTGGAAACCCTTGTTAGAGGTAAAAACCCATGGTGGGGATGACACCCACAAATATCTTCAATGCGATTTAAATAGTTGTCCAGTTAAGAGCTTACAATACCCTGTTAGGGGCTCACCCTATTACAAGTGACTAGTACCTTTTTAGAAGTACAATAAGATCTGTTAAGATCTACCTTGCTAGAGGATTTTGAACTCCTTATAAATTTCCTTATTAGAGGATTTACACAATAAGATCTGTTAGGATCCACCATATTAAGGGATTTAACCTTGCTAACCTATTAGAGTTAGCCTTGAGCAATGAACTCAATTTATTGATCTGAAATGACATTGCTTTCCTGTAAGATCCAATTTTGTCTTTGATCTCTTGACACAATACAAAAGATGTATCTCTAAGTGAAACCATCAAAAACATGAACAACAACCCTAATTCTTTGATTAAACATCCCTTTTTATAGTTGTTCTTAAGTTGGTTAAAACATTAAAAACAACCCACAAGTCGTCCCTCAATTTGACTTAACTCATAAATCTTCATGTCAATAAATCTTCACATGTCAACCCAAAAATTTAATACCAACATTTAATACAAAACATCATCATTAACATAACCACCTTAACCATCTAATCAATGGGTATCAATCAGTAACTCAACCGGTTCACATAGAACAATCACCAAAAAACTATCTTTCACACATTGTTGAGTTAAATGTCACGATCGTAAATATGTAGTCCTTTGATCATAATAAGACTCAGGTAATGATCGCATCTCCCAATATTATCACCATCTCAAGTGCTACGCAAACCTCAAAACTGCTACTATCTCCCTGCTCACCGGTCAGAACACTTAGCATATATGCTTCACCTATTCATCATGTCAATCGGTTGGGGTAATCTATATAACAAAATTAATAGATTTAATAAGTTTCCAAAATTTACAAACTTAAACTTGTCATTTCCTACCAAAATTCATCATGATGCCAACAATCTCCCCCTTCGGCATTGATGGAAAAATATATACCAAACATATACAGAACAATAGGTAATTTAACTATCTGATGTATATTTTGTACCATACCAATCATATACCGATTACTCCCCCTTTCACTTAACTTCTATAGATTATTCCCCCTTTGAAAACAATGACAAAGGTACAAAACTTAACTTCAAAAAAAAAGCTTACCAATCATAGCTTTGCAAAAACATCTCTAAAATTGCTTTTGTAGTATCTAATGAATTCTTCCATAGTTATTGTAAAAGTATTTCCTTTGAGTTGTTCATACAAAATTGAAGCCAACTCTTCCATGGCTTCAAGAGTACTCATATTAGGTAATGCAAGAGTTACCTCTACTTCTTTAACAGTCAGTTGCATAACATTAAGTGGAGGAATCAAATAACTCTACAACTCTGGTGATGTTGTTATCCTCTTGTCGTGATCTCCTTGCAATGTTTTCAACTTGTGATTTATCACCTTTACTTGTGATTCATAGGCTACAACTAGATGTAAAATAGGATAAAAAGTAGCAATAAAATACTTAAGCTCCTACTGAACTTCATTCCTCTTAAGCTCCAAATCTTTAGTAAACAATGAAAAATCAGAAACCTTGGTTAACAATTTACAAATTTACTTCAAAGTTCCCTTTACATAAATGACTTGAACTATAAGTTTTCTTTTTTATAATGCAATGGTTTCCATCAAATTCTCATTCCTCTTCTTCTCATACTCCAACTTAGCTCTATGCATGGTTGCACCTTCAAAACTTGAAACTTGATCAGTAATAGAACTAACCAAAATATCCATTTGTTCAATTGTAGGAGCATGGGGATAAAACAAAAATTTAGGTACAAGATCAAGTAAAATATCTTTGGCTATCTCTAATACTTGAGCTTGTCTCTTCTTAGCTCTTAATTGGTCTATTTTTGCTTTCAACTTAAGTATGTCTGAAATTCTCATTAGTTCACCAGGACTCATCTTAGAAATATCAAGTGGTCTTTGAATGACCTCAACATATTCATCTTTAAGTTCATCGTCAGTTTCTTCCTCAAGTACACCAACAAATTTTCTCTTTAACTTATAATTGGAACTCTCACCAAGATTTAATTTTCTTTTCACCGAATGTGCTACTACATCACCTTCATATTTCTTTTTAGTATCACTGGTCTAACCAATTGTAGTAGTAGAAGTAGGTAAAACTACCTCTACAATATTAACCTTACGACCTTCATATTTATATTTCACAACTACAATACTAACAATAGGATCTTTTTGGGGTGCATTAGAAGATAAATTGCCTATAATTTCATCAATTACTTGTTATGTAGAACCAAGTTCTTCTACAGTCACCTCCTCTTGAGTAGTTTCTTCTAGTTTGTGTTCTTTCAATTTCTCCTTCATGATGAAAATTGTCTCATCATGTACTACCTGAGATTCACCAATAAGTATCTTACATACTATATTTCTTGTTTTGAATTCAGGTCTCATTACCTTAGCTTAAAGCTTTACTTCTCACCTTCTCTACTTCTCACCTCAATCTTCTTGTATAGTGACATTGGAAAGACTTATCGTAGGGACTAAGAGGGGGGGTGAATTAGTACCTCGAACAATTCATACTTTTTCCCTATCAATCCCAAACTTAAACTTTTATATATAATGACACTTATCTTATGAAAGTCACATTCTGAAAAGTCAATGCAAAAATGAGCTTGAGCGAACACTACCAATTCACCTTACATAAAGGATTTCTTAGCGATTTTATTGAGCAGTAAATCCTAGACGATTGAAAATTTCTTGAGAATTGTATAAAAATTATTATGGATGAGAAGATTGTATCAATTGATAGATCATAGGAAAATGAACCTGAATATCAATTAAATTCACTTAAAGCAACTAAAAAGAATGAAGTTGGAGCATCATCTTGGATACCAAGTAGAGTTATATTGATAGAAGACATTAGAGCTTATATTCAATGCAAGCAGAGTGAGATCGGAGATAAAGATATAAGTACAACCTACTGGGTATGAAGCAAAGGAGAATGAATTAATAACAAGTATTGAACAACTAGTGGATCAACTTAAGGATATGGAAGCTAATAGGTTTGGAACCTATGAATAATTTTATAGAAGGATAATATAGGAAGAAAATATTTATCAAAGGAAAAGGTTAGCAGTACAGTGAGAAAAAAATTATCAACTACCATACTTAAAACAAGTGCCAAGATCAAGATTAAGAAAGGTAAACATAGACAACCTACCAAAACAATGCAGTCTACAAAAAGGAAGAATAAAAGAGGAAAATCAAGAACAAAAGCAAGGACAAGGACATAAAGAAAGTAAAATGAACCTGAGACTAAACAAACAAGATCAATAATTCTTAGAACAACGAATGACTTAGCAGAAGGAATAAGAGAGAATGGAAATCTCGGACACATACATAGAATCAAGTACAAGACATGGTCAGAAGAAGGTAATAAAATTATAGAATATGCAATAGTATTTCACTTACACAAATTCAAAATATTTCCAAATGAGTTAAGACATAATATTCCTGAGGAATTACTCAACAAAATCAATATAAGATGGAATGAAGCCACATAACAAGAAAAGCTAAGCAAAGAAAGAACTTTGATCATTACAAAGCCAGGAACAAGTATTGAAGAAATTGATTTATTAATAATTAAATATGAAAATAAATTTATTAAGAAGAGCACAACAACCAAGTTACTAGCAAGATTACAAAAAGAAGTAGAACAGGAAGCACTATAAAGTGGAACATGATCTTTAATGCAGAAGAGTCACAAGAAAAAGAGCTAGATGAATCACTACAAACTGGAGAAGGCACCCCGATAAGATTTGACAAAGGAAAAGAGGATCAACCTATCAAAATTTAGGATGAATGTGATAATAAATACACTGGAACATAGTAGGAAATACATGCTATCGATATGGCACCTGCTATTGGTGAGATAACAGAAACTGAGGAAGAACAAGTTGCAAGGACTTTACAAAGTATGACTATGATTACAGCAACACAAGAAAAGAGAAAAAAAGATTCATAAAGTGAAGAAATAGAATATTTAGATGAAAGACCTGACTTTGCAATTTTGAAGAAAGATCCAAATAAGCTACATTACAAGGAACAATGATTATATTTGGAGATATCCAAAGAAAAGATAACTATAGAGAAATAGTTAAGGGAGAAACAAAAGCATAAGATTATGAAGAGAATAGTTGAAACATTTTCAAGCTTACTACTGACAATCACTGTTGATGATAATGAATCGGTTACAACACAGTTAAGAACATTTATGTATGCAATAAAAAATAATCATAATCTTAAAAGCATAACTAAGAGAAAAAATACAACACAGATCATTTACTGACAAAAGCATAAATAAAATGATAGAAGTCACAGAAATGTTATCGGAGAGACTGGAGGTTATAAAGGAGACATTAACTAAAGCGAATGACATCATAAAGAAGCTGATTATAGGTAATAATACATCAATTGAGGAATAAAGTATGATAACTATACTTATGAATATTATGTAGTAATAGATACAAGCTACATCTAACCTATTGAGACCAGTAGAAAAGAATGAGAAAGAAGATATTACCAACAGAATAATAAATGTAAAAAGCCATATCATTGCAATAAACCACCTATAGGGACAATGGAATGCAGTTTTGGGAAATGTATAAACTAACTATAACAATATTTTAGAAGGAGTAGGAAACAACTAATACCACATGCAGTCATATTTTTGGTCACCTTTTGCATTGTTGTCAAAGGGGGAGTGATGAGAAAGATGGGAGTGATGAGAAGAATGGGAATGATGAAGAAAATAAAATAAGGAAAGCAGAAGCTGAAGAGAGTACAGGAAAAGGAGGAGCAACAAATAAAATGGAGATTAGTAACAATAATGATGATAAAAAGGTTTCACCATCAATGCCAAAGGGGGAGATTGTTACTTGACAAAATCATCTATAGGCTAATGATTGATTTTGCTAAGATTTTCATTGTTGGAAATTAACATCAAGTATAGAGTACTATCGAAAAAGAATAGGTTATCGACAAAAAGGTTATGATTATCGGAAAACATTATTGGAAATTTTTATCAGAGAAAGGAAAATAAAAGCCTAGAATCAGGGACTAATGAAGATATAGTGAAATAATAATACTTTAGCAACAAGATTGTGAAATCCCTTAATCGGGTAGTCTCTAATCAGACTTAGAAGTTCTATTTAGGAACTTATTGTAAATCCTTTAACAGGGTAAACACTGTATAAGTGGGATAAAATCTCTTAACAAAGCAATATTTGACAAGAATTTAAATACTCCTAATAGGGTATTAATTACTCCTAACAGGGCAAAGTCATTCAGAAGATGATATTTTTGTAAGCTCTTAACCGAACACCTTATTACTGAAGTGATAAGTTGTGGGTTTCATCTCCACAATAGTTTTTCCCTCTTACCAAGGGTTTTCTGCAACAACAAAATATTGTGTTAAGTGTTTGAATGTTTATGTGTTACATTTTTGGTAATTTGCAAGTTATCAGCTATCGTTTAATATTGTAGCAGTTATCGATAAAAGAAAAAAATAGATATCGGTATAGGTAAACATAAAAGTTTAAGTTTGAGACTGTTAACATAAGGAATTTTTCAAATTCTTCTAGGCTACCTAAAACATCCACCATATATTCTTCAAGGTAAAGATTTTCAAGATTCCTGGTAATATTGTACACTGCTTATTCTAAACCCCCAAGTATCTCTTTCACAAAGACTTCTTTATAGAGGGATATAATTTCCTGCTTAAGAATCCTAGCATACATCATACATGAGATGAATACTCCTAAAATTTCACCATTCTTCGTGTAGGTGAATTCATAATAGAAATAATCTTCTCCCAACACCAATTCGACTACACGCATAGACATGTCATACATACATTTGAGAATTCTATTCCACCTCTCAAGTTTGATTTCTCCCCTAAAGAAAAATTGCCTATTCTCAGATGTATGAAACACATGAATATTTGTTTCCATAATTTACAAATTAATACTCAAAGAAACAAGCCAGAAACAACAAGTAAACTATCAGAACTATGAAACAGAAAAACCTACCAATTATCTTAGCAACCGATCTAAAATGAAGGCAATAGCTAAATAACAGAAATAGAGAGGGATCTTCGAAACTTCTAGAACCCATGAAGAGAATCTAGAAAATGTGTGAAAGAAAGTATCGTGCAATGAGGATTGAAAGAAAAATGTGCTAAGAGGTGTCTAACGATAATGATGATGAGAAAAAGTGACAGTGCAAATGATTTGTCATAACTAATCTTCATTACAAGTGTAATAATGATGAGTTAGTGATTACCAAATGGAGTTTCCATAGGTTTGGTTATATATATGGATGCTCATAATGAAAATGACTTGCTTCACTCATTTATCTCCTATTCCTTATACCACTTTTCTAATAATGTTAGGAATGGAATTAATAAATATCATCTAGTAACAGTTCTGAAGCAGCTACGGTATTAATCAAAACCTTGTCTTAATTTTATGCAGACTGTTGGATGAATTAATAAGTTTGTTTGTTTGAAGATGGACATATGAATAAATATAATATTGAGTTTGTGTCATTTATACTTATAGAGCTATAGATTGGTAAGGATAATTTAATTAATCTCAATTAAAAACTAGGCCTCATTTACAAAGTACGATGATTCCTTTATTATTTTATACATATGTATACCATCAGCACCCATGTTTGCAAGTGCACTGGCTTATCAAGGGGGACACTTAGCTTTTTTTTCAAATTCCTTTATGTATTTTATGTTTTAGTTGGCTATTTAGCCAATACCCATATAAAGAGCCATCCTAGGATGAGGAATTTTATCTGCTGACTGGAGAAAATGAAGAGACCCTGTCAGTGGGAAATTTGTCCAAGCAACAGCCCGTAGACTCCTAAATAATCATGTAATTTGTGATCTGGAATCAGGCTTGAAAGGAATAATATTGAAGGATGAGATTTCTGATGATATAGATATAGAGCTAGTACAAAAGACTGCAAAAGACAACATCCTTACCTGTTGGGTGAAATTAGTGTAGAAAGTAAAGTACCTAGATGAATTGACTTGTAAAGTGAGTGCGTTGAGGAGTGATAACTTTCAGGGTGAAGAGGATAAGGATAATGAGGTTAAGGATCATTATTTTGAGAAAGAGGATTACATTTCACAAAGTGAACAAGAGAATGAAAGGAAATAAAATGAGCTTGCAAAAAGAGCTTTCAAACCTCGGATGATTGTGAAACCATTAAGGTATGTTTTTAATTATAAAGGAATTATGTTTTCTGTAAGCAAAGTGATCAAGTATATTAATGTAGAACAAAGTTCTACAACAATAGAAACTCTTTAATGAAATTTTAATCATAAAGGGGAAGGGGAGGAAGTGGTGGTGGTAGTAGCAGTCCTAGTTGGAATGAAGGAAGAGATGGTGGTTTTGATAGAGGTGGAAATGGGGGAAAGGGTGGAGCTATGAGAGGTAGGTGGAATGGGGGTGGAAGAAATAGATGGGGAATAAATGATGGAAGAGGTATAGGGTCTGCAAGGGGTTCCAAAGAATCAAATATTAATAATAGGTGATGAGAACGTTTTACTATCTCTATTATATTAATCCTTATACTCTATTTTTAAGTATTATCAAAACAATTGTAAACTTTTAGTCAGTTGAACTTATGTGAAGTACAGATAGAACAATTAAACCATGGGTGGAATAGATATGTCATATTATGCCAATATTATATATATGTTGCAGTATTTCATATAATAATCAGAATGTGTGTTCTAACATCTGGATTAATTTGAATAAGCTACTTGTATCAATGTCTTTTGCATGATAACTAATCCTGCCAGGAAGTAGGAGTCCCTGGGAGTGGTCGACAACATTGAAGGAGGACGTTAAAGACCAGATTTGAATGGATAAGCCATCATGGCATCAGAAGACACGGCTACCACTGTATGCACCCCAAAATGGTCACCTAAACTATGGGCCCCATTTATCATTTTATCAATTTATCAATTATTGAATCAATGCTTTGCAATGTTTTCAATTCAAATCAATTTCCTTGATCAAATTGTAATTAATTCAATTATTAAATTATTTTGATATTTCCTAAAGTTTGATCATTTTTATCTAATTAAAAGATTTAATTTTCTTTTTAATTGAATAAAATTTATCTTATTTAATTAAAAGATTTAATCTCCCTTTTAATTGAATAAAATTTTATCTTATTTAATTAAAGTAAATTTCTCCCTTTTAATTAAATAAAATTCCTCTTATTTAATTAAATTCAATTCCCCCCATTTAATTAAATAAAATTCTTCTAATTTATTCAATTGAAAGAAAACCCCTCTTTTAATTAAATAAATAAAAATCCCCACTTAAAGCACTTTAATTAATGAAAAATGCAATAAATTAAATAAAAATCCCTTTTTCATCACATCCTCCTAAGTGGTGTTTTTTTGTCTCTTAATCATAGCCTTCGATTTTTGCCTCTTAATCTCAACCGTTCACTTTCCTTTAAAAGGAGACCTCTCCTTCTCATTTGCATATAGAATTTTTAAGTATTGTTATGCTGCAGGTTTGGAGAGCAATTTTGGAGGCGTATTTCAGCTTGGATAATGCAACTTCTCTCTTCTTTTTCTTCTTGCATCCATGACTATCCATGTAGATTAGATTCATATTTCCTTTCATAGATTAATATTGCATTTGTATTTCCTTTCACAGATTAATCATGCATTGTTATCATTTACATTAATTTCCTTTTATGCATTGTTATCATATAGAGTATATCTCATTTTATGCATTTGAATCTGTCATTTCATGGTGTACTTGCATAGGCACTAACTAGGTCAATCTGAGGGCCTCCATTTCACAACTTTGCACTCCATGACTAGAGAGCTATGGATCAATATTTGAGGCCTCATTCTTGAGCAACCTTGGATGGAATGATTCATATAAGTGTGTCAACATTTTAGCACACATTTTTTCGCACCCACCGTGGGGCAGAAGATTCATTTTCTGTCTTTACAGCTATTTTTAGTCAATTTTATTTTCGAATATGAAATTTTTGTCTTTTCCATACTTGTTGTTTTTGTCTGCAGAGAAAGTTCGCGTGAGATTTTGCTGGTTTTTGCATGAGATTGTGCCAGATCCAGTGTTTCTTCACGTGGCTCGAAGTGTTTCTTCACGCGGCTCAAAGTACTTCTTCACGTGAGATTTGGCATCAGTGGTCTGTTTTGACTGGTTTGTTGTTTTTTTTATTTTTATACTTTCTGAGCATTCTATCACGTGACAAAGCATATATTCGCATGAGCTTTCTATTTTCTCGCACGACACTGTCCTTTTCTCGCGCGGCACTATCATTTCCTCGCGCGATATTTCATAACAAAGAGCTATTTTCATTGCTATATCGATTATATCTCTGATTTTTCATTCTAACAACTAATGTTTACTGTTTCTAGTGGTTTGTGATTTGTTTTTGTTGTTGTTTTTGCTGATTTGGACTTGCTTGGATAAACAACAAAATGATTCACGTTGCTTGGATTTGAGGTATTTTGTTGCTCTCTATAAAATTTGGATTTTGGGAATTAAAATGAACATCTCATGTGTCTAGCTTGAGTGTTTCTTACTTTCATAGATCACATTTCCAAATTGGTGCTCTAAAATGGACCTAGATTTGCTTTCTTGCATACATGTTTCACATAGTAATTAGGCCCTATGAACACTATTTGTGGTGATCTTGAGAGATTGGGCTTCATTCACTTGTTTTACATGTGAATCTCTTCTTGACGATAGATCCCCTTGTAGGTAGGGAAGGATTTTGTTTTTATCTCATTGGTCAACTTGGTTTGGGCTTCAACTTTTGGCAATACTTTCTCTCTTTGGGAGATTGGTGTCATTTATTGTTGTGTGAGCCTTGAATGAGGTGATTTCAAATTAGTGGGTTAATGAATCATGCTTGCTATGTTTTGGTGAGGTGAAGAGGCTAGAGGATTATGCTCTTTTCCCTTTTGGGAGAATCAGAAACTTGAAACCCTTGAATCCGAACTAAGTCCCCATGTGGTCCATATTATGAGTCTTCCTTGTTAGAGAGGGTTAATCGTAGTGGACATTCCCTTTATTGGGTCAACCATGTGGATGGAACCTCAAGCGATAATAGCCATTTTTTCCATGGTAGTGACAATTGCTATATAAATATCCTTGTGGAAGAAATCTCCACGAGTGTAGTTTCTTTTGGGTTGTCAGATCTCCTCAGCAGCTCCTGATTGATTAAATTCTCAGACTATGTCAAAACCTCGGTGCACCGGGATTAGATTTTGTTAGAATAGGTAGACACCTATTCTCCCAAGAACACCTGCATACATAACCTATCACAAGGAAGAAGCAAAGACAGAAGACAGAAGAAGCTATGGCGGCCAAAAAGCCAAAGACATGATATCCATGTTGAAAGAATGAATTTCTATTATCAACAAAAATGAATACAATACAATATCCTTACTACAATGCAAAGTGGTGAATCCTTATAAAAGGAATCACAAAATCCTAAAGGTGAAAAAACCCTAGAGAATAATAAGATGCCTAATTTTAACTTAAGTGTAGAGTATAATAGACTAATAGTTAAATGAACTAATTATTTAGCTATAGTATGACTACTCTAACACCCCCCCTTAAGTATAACTTAGGGAGAAGCTAAACAACTAAGGACTAAATGTTGCATGAAAACAAAATGCATGAAAGGAACTATGGGTCCTGGAAAATAGGCCTGATCAGGTACCCAAGTACAAGAAATAAACTAGATGAAGGAAATTAAGCCTCCAATCTAGGGAAAGTCCCAAAGAAAGGAACAAGAAAGAGAAAGAAGCATCTCCAAAGCATGAAGCTGCAAACACTATCAGAAGTAACTGCTGGAACCCCCACTGAAGTGCATGACCAGGTAGAGAAGACAAAGGCTGAAGAGCTGATCAATCGAACCAAGAAAGAAATAGAACCAATAGTGAACCCCCCCCCCCCCATAATGTTGAACAGGGAGAGGTGACAGGAACACTGAAATGCAATGCCAGAAACATCTGCAGAAAGAAGAATCAGGAACACCAACAGTGCAATAGAAGTACAAGCACAGGATAAAGGGTAGTGTCACCGACACTCAGCATGGGCTAATGTCATGGAAGGTACGCTCACTTGACAAAGGTGGATGAGCACAAAATGGCATAACATCATAACCCCCCATGGCACTTTATAATGGAGTGCAAGTACAAAAAACACAAGGTACTCAAAATCCTAGAAATGTAGAAGTAGGCACTTTGTCTTAGTGCATTTATAGAATAAAGAATTCTACAGAAGAGAAGCATACAAGCTCAGAAGTCAGAAAGAAGAGTGAGCCAGAAGATCAGAAGAAGAGATCCCAGGACCTGTAGAACCCAAGTAATCCGCCAGAGTGTGAAAGATGCCAAAATTAGAGGAGAGAGAAATTGGAGCAAAATCTAGAAAAAATACCCCTGCAACTGAATAGCTCACTGAACCAGCTTTCTGACGATATCTGGTTTGCCAAAAATAGAGTCTAGATGAGAAAGATAGGGCTCTCAGAAGGAAAAAGGTAGACATCAGACTTTGATAGCAAAAACCACTATCAAAATAGTAGAGCTAAAGATCCTAATCACCATAATCAGAAAGAGCTCGAAAAGAGCTTTCCGACGATATAACAAAGTCTGAAAAAGGCCTCTGTATGCTCCAAATAGAGCGAAAAAGGTGAGAAGGTCCCAAAAATGCTCTAAAAGCCAGGTTTTAAGCCCTTGGGGCTAAAAAAATGGGCCCTTGGGCGCATGGCGCATGCAAGGGTTGAACTCGAAGCCCTTAGTCACCATATGACCGGCTGCTGGGCTAGGAGCCCGCGGGGATAAAGCCCGGGCAGGCGAAGCGGAGCACCGGAGCGGCGGGGACTGGGTGGTCGGCCGGCGGAGTGGCGCCTATGCAAAGGAAACCAAAGCAGGCCGGTGGCGGGGATGCTGGAGGATGGCGGCTGGTGGATGACTCCCGGTTGAGCGGTGGGGGTCGCGGAGCAGGCCAAGGCGCCGGAGGAGCTATCGGTGGAGGCTGGGCCACGGTGGTGTAGTGGCGGCGAGTTTAAGAAATACACCGACTGCGTTATAAAATGCATAAAACATTGTTAAAAAATGTTTTTTTTAATTTTTCCTTGAAAACTATGCATGTATGGCCCTAGAGGGCCAAAAAATTCTCCCAGACACTCTGGTGTCCAAATCAGACATTTTTTATATGAATCCTAGGGTTTTTGGGCCTTCTAGACTCAACTATGAGGTCAATTTCAGTCTAAAATGCTCCAAAAAATAGAGACCCCCCAGAACCAATAAAAAAAATCAAAAAATGATCTGACAGCTTCAAACCCTCAAGATGCAAAGAGCTTCCTTCAACAGAACTCGAACAAGTCGTAGCAGCGAGGCTCTGATATCATGTTAGAATAGGTAGACACCTATTCCCCTAAGAACACCTGCATGCATAACTTGTCACAAGGAAGAAGCAAAGACATAAGACAGAAGAAGCTATGGTGGAAAAAAAGCCAGAGACATGATATCCATGTTGAAAGAATGAATTTCTATTATCAACAAAAATGAATACAATACAATCTCCTTACTAAAATGCAAAGTGGTGAATCCTTATAAAAGGAATCACGAAACTCTAAAGGTGAAAAAACCATAGACAATAATAAGATGCCTAATTTTAACTTAAGTGTAGAGTATAATAGACTAATAATTAAATTAATTAATTATTTAGCTATAGTATGACTACTCTAACAGATTTCACCCACTTGAAGTTACAAAAGTTACAGAGTCAAGCCATTACTAAGAACCATAGTGCAACCAACTTTTTCTTTCATAGGACTATGTGCATGATTGGAAAACATTTGAGAACATACACAAATAGCATTCTTATGGAGTAGAAATACTATGTCACTATCTATGTTTATGCGCAAGGTTGCTTTGTCCCTTGCCCATTGTTTGAAGACATTGACTGCTTGAACTCCCTGATTGTTGTCTTACGTGCTTGATTCATGATAAAATCTGTTAATGCACCTAGTTGGACAATTAAAACACACAAAATCTGAGTTTTGCGTCCTTTTCTCATGCAATAAAACTATTTCTTCACGTGGTTCATTGTACTTCCTCACGTGGTTCATAGTACTTCCTCGCACGAAACTTGACACCAATCCTTGTTACTATTTTGCCTGCATGTTCTATTTCATTGCGCCATTTGGCACACTTTGTCGTGCAGTTGAGAATTTCCTCGTGCGACAGAGCAGTTCCTTGCGCAAAACTGCCTATCAGTCAGCCAGTGTTGTTATCATTTTTGAGCTTATTTTAGCTTGTTGTCCTGTTATTTTTAGTTTTCTAGGTTGATTCAAGTTAGATTGGATTACTTACCCTGTTGTTAGAATCTTTTTTTGCTTAGGATTCTTGCGTCTGACCTCTTGTATTAGCAATCTTTGATTTCACAAGTGACCTTGCTTGGCGCTTGGCGAACTATAAATCATCCTTGTTGAAAATATTAACCTTTAGATCCTTTGATAACATACTTGGAGAGTTTTGGTAGTCTCTTGTCCATCCACTTTCACACAATTTCAATCTCAATTTATATAATTTGGGTAAGACAATCCTCCTGGTCCATATGTGCTAGGGTATTCACCCAAAGTTATTGGGCACCTCTATGGCAGTTTTGGCTTATTCCTATTTGCAAATTTCTATCTTATCACCTCTTTTTGGACAAGTTAATGCCTTTTTCTATCCTAGTTTGGTACCAATGTTTCTTAGGGTGATCCTATCAACTAGTACCTTTTCTTTCATGCCAGTTACAACAAGATATCAAGTAAATCAAGGAAAATGACCTCAAGTGGTTTTTAACCAATTACCCTTAGTTCAAACTTGCCAAAGACATAAGGAAAAAGGACCCATATTTGATCAATCACCTAGGAATACCTCAGAGATTTGGTTTGATTCCAAGAGTCACCTTAGTGAGTTGGGTATCCCTTTAGCATCTTCTCACTCTTTTATGGATATGAGTTACACAATGACTCAGAGAGAGAGAGAAGCCATGGATAAACGTTATGAGGATTTGTATGCAGGGAGTGGACATGATTTTTCATTCAATGGTTCCTCTCACAATAGTAGACCAACCTCACCCCTTATTTCAACAAGATATTTGGATGCACATCAAAGGGCTAAGAAAGAGAAAGGTAAGAGACATATTTATGATGATGAGTTATCCCAACATGAGACACAAAGAGATGAGCTTCATGATGCTCACATCAATGCAACTTATACCAACAACTTGTTCCAACATTCAAGACCAAGCTCACCTCTTAAAACATCTAACAACTACATGAGTGACAGACTCAAGAGGATTGAGCATGGAAAGAAGGTTTTCCAAGATGAATAAATTCATAAACAAGAGCAAATCAAACGTCTAGAGTTGGAGAAACAAGCTTTAATGGAAATGGAAAGGAAAGCCCTTCAAGAAGAGAAAGTTAGGCTCTTGGATAGACAACTTCATGGTCCATTTAATCATATGCATATTAGTGGTGAAAATGGTTCTCCTCCATCTACTCCTCCTAGGACTCCAAGAAGTAGGAGACATTCAAGATCACCATCATGATCTCCTAGTCCTAGAGGAAGAAGAGTTTCTAGACATGATCATCATAGGAGACAAACTCCTCATAGGAGCTCAAAGTCATCTTTGCAACGTGCTCATTATGGTTCACAATATGGAGGAAGTAACATGAGTTTTGATCACACCTCCCAATATTTTATGCACATGTAACAAGAACCATTCTTTCAACAGTATGTGAAGCAAAACCAAGATAAGATCCTAAAGAGTCTAATTGATAATGGGGCTAAGGTCCCTTACAACTTTGATGTGGATAGAAAGATAAAAAGACAAGACCCATCTCAAGAGGAAAAGATGGATGAAGCGCTCAAACAAATAGCCAAGATGTCTGAACCTAATAATTCTTTCTCATTGGACTTGATTTGTCCTAATCCTTTTGATAAGAGTGTTGACATGAAAGAATTTCCTAGAAAGGTTGAAATTCCTCAATATGACAAATATGATGGAAGTGGAGATCCACTTGATCATGTGTGATAGTTTTATACCACTAGCTTTGAATTCCATCAAGATGATTCTTACCTCATGAGGTTATTCCCATGAAGTCTTAAGGGGAAAGCAATGGAATGGTTTAATAAGATAACTCCTCCTATTAAGACTTTCAAAGAGATTGTTCAAATATTTGTTCAACACTTTGCATACAATATTTCAAAATCTATCACTTTTTTGGACTTATGCAACTTAAAGAAAAATCAAGGAGAGTCCTTTGTTACATTCTTGCAAAGGTGGAGATGAAAGTGCTCTTGTTACTCTGGAACTATTCCTGATAATGAAAGGATTGATATTCTTGTTAACAATTTGGTCCTTGAATTGCGGTATGAAGTGAAGAAAATGGTTTTTGATTCATTTGACACCATGGTTGAGATTGCATTCCAAATTGAGGATGTTTTGAGAGAACAAGGAATTTTGACTAAACATGGAAATAACAACAACAATGGTCAAAAGAACAACAATTCTAACAAGGATAAAGGGAAGAACCAATATTGGAATAAGAACAAACAAGTGGTTAATGATGGAGTTGTGGATTCCTCCCAACATAAAGATCAACCTGTGTTACACTTATCTAGCACTGTTCAAGCTACAAAGCTCAATACATCCACTCAACAAGAAAGTAAACCAAGTTACCAAGGTAAGCTTAAGAGTGAAAGACGCCAATTTACAAAACTTGGTGAAACATATGGGGAAATTTTACAAAAACCTATTGATAGCAATTTGGCACATCCTCTAGATGTGGCGCATTTTCGTATACCTGATCCTAAGCCATGGTGGTGGAAAGAAAAAGAATTTTGCATTTTTCATAATGGTATTGGACATAATGTTGAAAATTGCCCAAGACTCAAGCATCTTGTTCAAGATCTAATTGAGAATGGAAAACTTTTAGTAGATGGATTAAAAACCAACGCTGATCACACAGCATTCAAGGAACCTTTGCCCAAAAATGAAAAGGGGGAAACCTCTAAACCTAAGAATGGAAAAGCTGTGATTAACTATACTTATACAGATGCAGAGAATCCCATCAACATGCTTGGATTTGTGGAAGAAAGTGTTAACATGATGAGTGGAAGAGATCCTTATGGTTATGATCTAGATGAAGACTCTCCTCCCATTTTTGATAGAGAACCTATTGTGGTGCTAAGGGGTCCCAACTCTAGAAGG
>MU225099.1:4666268-4676485 GCA_018584345.1 Thuja plicata | reverse complement strand
TTATATATATGTTGCAGTATTTCATATAATAATCAGAATGTGTGTTCTAACATCTGGATTAATTTGAATAAGCTACTTGTATGAATGTCTTTTGCATGATAACTAATCCTGCCAGGAAGTAGGAGTCGCTGGGAGTGGTCGAAAGCATTGAAGGAGGACGTTAAAGACCAGCTTCGAATGGATAAGCCATCATGGCATCAGAAGACACAGATACCACAAATTAGGAGCCACTATTTCAGATATGCATGAATGTAGCTCTACTATATTCCCTCTGTATTCCCAACATGTTGACTTGGTCGCCCAAACTTCATTGCATATGTCGTGGGCTGTTGCGTTTCCTATTTTTTCTCTTTGGCGCAGTTTTAGTTAGATAGTTCATTTTTCTATTTCAGAATAAGAAAGTCAATCCTCTATTTATAGGGATGAGATTGATAGTTTGCGAGTTTGAATATTTGTGGAAATATAATGTTCTGATTGTACCTTGCATAGCAAGTTCATTTTCAATTTCATGTATCATTCTCATGTAATCAGTTTTGAAAGCTAATGAAGCAACTTTTGGTTCATATTTTGTGTTCATAGATTAGCAGAAGCCAGCCAAGGGGGCCCACTTGGTAGGTGGATTAGAGTAGAAGTAGAATAGATTTTCTTTCTGCATTTCCAGCATTCTAGATATAAGATTACAATTTCTTCCTGCAACATTGTACTTTGTGAATGTTCCTGCAGCACCTGCAGGGATAGTTATAGTGAATGCTCTGGGTTGAAAGAATACGTTTAAGTAGAGTTTGCAAGTTGTAGCATTCATTTTAGTAAGGAGTAAGTGTATTTCATTTCCTATAGCCCTAGTATAGATTCCTTTCATGTACTTTACTTTCATGCAGCTTAGGTAGAGTGGCTCTTTAAGGAACTTAGTGCACATATTGTGTTGTACCATTTCAGGTATACATCCCTGGGTTGACAAACTAAATGCACCTCATGGTGGGAGAAGTGATCCTTAGATTGAATAAACTATTCCTAAGAGAGGCTTTGGGAATTATTACTAAGCACCTATTGTGAGGTGGTTCAATAGGTGGGAGTGAAATTATGTTGATGCATGGGGATCAAAAACTGAGGAATGAGGCAACAATTCTGGCAGCAAGATTCTCAAATCTCTTTCCAGAGGAGCTTGGACTATTAGCTCTGGGGAAAGTGAGTTGAATAGATGGGGAAGTGATGGGTGGGATACTGCAAAATCAAGTGGTGGTTGGAATTCTTCTAAAGTTAGTGTTCGTGATCCTACATTGAAAGATATTACAAGATGACAAGAGAGTATCAGTAAAGGTGGCAATGACATTATGAACACTTCAAAAGATTGGGTTAAATAGCCTAGGGAATGGGATCATGCAATAGTAAGTATTAATGGGAGTGTTGGAGGTAGTGGTTGGGATTCATAATATGAAATTTCCAAATAACAGAGTCCATGCTTTGATTTAACTCAAGTTTGACTTCCTAGTTAGTTTAACTTATGTTCCAAGTCCACTATAATGTACACATTTTGATGACATTAGAATGGATGATCATGATCAAAATTATTACAAATAATCAATATATTTTTTGTACTTTCAATTTTTGGACAGTCTTTTTTTTCCTCGATAAAAGGCCTTAGCCATATTATTTTATTAATTTTTCACCTATTTACAAAACAAATCACTAGGAGCACCAAGAGGAAAGAGTCGGCTAGGGAAAACCTCCTAATATCACTCCAAAAAATAATAATAATAATGTTTAGAATGTTGCAGTCACTCCAAGTTATAGACAATGGGGGAATAGTAAAAAATTACATTACAATTTAGATATACTTTTTCCTATAAAAAATTATATGAATTATGAACTTTGTCAAAGTGCAACTGGAGCATTTAATTGTGTACTTGTTTCCAAGGATCCTCTAGTATCCTCTGTTATTGACTTGTACCAGTTTCCTCATTTTTTGTGCATCCTTTTTCAATGTTAATGCAACTCTGCCTTTATTTATGTTGGAATTGTTGTTGTTTGAAGTGTTGACATTCATGTTTTTTCATTGATGTCAACATATGTTTCAATTGGATGCATTAGAAGTTTCATAAAGATTGGTTATCACATGTACATGCAAGATTGGCAGTTGTGTATGAATAGTGTATGGTGTTTCAGTATATGCGAGCATGGAGTTCTGTAGAGAGAAGAATGTACACCTTATATCTAAGATCATTTTATTTGATATTGTTGTTTTCATGAGTAATAGTTGTTTTGGTAAAGATTGGTTATAATGTAGTGACAGAGCATTATGACAGAGATGGTCTCTAAGTTTTTTGGGATAACTTGGATGCGAGACAGAGTTATGATATGTGAGGTTAAGGCATGATAGAAGATAAATGAGAGAACATTCTTTGTGACTCTTGGGTCATTGGATTATTGATGATGTCAACTATGACGTGTAGACTAGGGAAGACCTATTTGGGGCCAACCACAAAGATGTAATGTGCTTAATGATTGGTGAGTATGAATTATGGATCTTGGCGCATAAATGATGATTTGTATTTATTAATTACTTGTATAAGGTACCATGTGTATATTAGCAAGGGTCTATGTATTTGTTTGTGCATTGGGGAAGTCCTAACAGGCCAACCTAATTGCTTATTGTAACTTGTATAAAGGAAAGTAGTGTCTTTATGTATAAGTGTAATGGAAAAGAGGTATTGGATGCTGCGAGAATATGGATGTGAGTTTTGTTGGATGTAAAGCAGTGATTATGTTTGTAATGCACTTCATTGGAATTGTATAAGCAAAGAAAGTTGCTATCAGTCAGCTCACTATTATAAGTATACTTTTATACTTCTCTTTGGACAATGGATCCAGAAGGTGGGTTTAACCTTCAGAAGGTGGATTTAACCCTCACTTTGGGTAGTGTGCTTGGGCAGTGAGCTCATCATTTATTTCAACTCCTAATAGGGTTGCGAATACTCAAAATAGGGTCTATCCTTTAACAGGGACTTTGTACTAGATGTAATAATCAGCTCCTGGCAGGGATAGATCTCATAATAGGGATTCAATATTTTTAGTGCATTTTTTATGGTTGTTAATTCCCTCTGCAATTTTCCCTTAATAGGGTTTTCCTTGACAACAAATCATGGTGTTAAGAGTTATCTTCTTTGTGCGTATATTCTTTTTATTTGTGTTATTGCATGGCTAAGTTTCAAATGGTTGAGATTAGCTAAAAGTGTTGCAACACTGATTCACCCCCCCTCTCAGTGTTGATTGATCCTAATAATTGGTATCAGAGCTTGAAACCCTTGGAGAGAAAGCCTAATATCTTGAGGGAGATCATAATGAATTCAAGAAATTTGGAATAAAATTTTGAAGCAACACTTGAAGACCTGCATAAGACTAGTGCTGATAATGTGGAATTAGAATTCAAACTGAGAATAAATGAAGATTGCATCAAGAGGCTTAAGGAGAAACTTGAACTTTCAAGGAACAAAAATTAGGAACTTGTTGAGAAGATAAAGGAACCTAAGAATGATTCATCTGATCTGATTGAAAAATTTGAACAGGAAAAAGAAGCACTAAAGCATGAATCCAAAGTCACTACTTTGCAATTGGCTAAGGAAATTCAACGTGAGAAAGATGAGAAGAGAAGACTTTAAGAGTACAAATATTCAAATGGGAAAAATGCAGCTAGAAATCAATGATGTCAAAACCAAGTATCAATAATTGCAGAAGTACAATATCATCATTAAGGGAGAAATTGTTGAGGCAAAGAATCACATAGAGAAACTTCATGCGAGTAGCAAAAAGATTGATCAAAAACTTGAACAAGAAAAGCCTAAAGGTGATAAGACTGGAGTTGGTTTTGATGAAGCTGTATGTTCTAAATCTCAAGAAATACAATCTGAAGGAAAAACAGATGGGGAACCTAATTAGCAAGAGTAACCTAATGTGCAAACTAGACCTTACAGAGGAAGATGCTTTGGATGAAACAAAATTGGTCACATGAAGAGGGAATGTAGAGGTAAGACTCCTTATAAGTCATTTATTGGTTATTGTTTCAATTGATATGAATATGGGCATAAGAAGGCAAAATGTAGAAAACCTAATCAATCATCGAAGAAGAAAGATTACATCAATGAGGAAAGAGCAGCTAAGATCACATGTTATAAGTGCAACAACTTTGGGCACATTGCAAGAAATTGCATATTAATCAGAACAAACCACCACCTACATGTTATAAATGTAATAATCAAGGAAAAATAGCAAAATTTTGCAGATATGATGGACCAACGAGCAACAAGAAATCACCTACAATGATAAAGATGAACATTGGCGATGTTGGTAAGAGTATGGTTGTGTATATAGATGATTTCAAAAAAAAGTTTACAAAGGAAGGAAACAAGGACAATAATAAAGTATGGAAATAAAATAATTAGAGTGAGTCTAAGGGTCAGGGAGAGGCAATAGATACTAGTAGTGGATCTTCGGCTAATGTTAGCATTACCCCATTACCCTAAATGACCAAGCATGGCCTTAGGGGGAGCTTTGGAGAAATATAACAGTCTATTATCCAAACCTTGATTTATAGATTTAGATGATGCAAGGTTAGATACAAGTACACAAATATGTGTGGAAGCTACATACTTGGTTGCAAGGTCTGAAATGTAACACAGTCTGATCGCCTGGAACTTCATGGTTGACTAGGAATGAAACAACTTTTTGAAATGTATTGGGAAATGCATCATAAGTACACTATGAACTTTAAGTATGATTACTTAGTCATTTTTAGCATCATTTGAGCACTTGTGAAGAACATAGAACATACCACTCTTGTGGCTTTGGATGTTGCTAAGAAGGTATCCGACCAAATTGAGGAGTAGAACAAGCTAACTGATAAGGTTGAAGAAGTAGTAAAGGATAGTACTGAGGGAAAAAGATTGAACTGGAGGAGGTTAAGATTGAATTAACTAAGCATAAATGGAAGAATAGGATAGAGAGACAAAAAAATAAGTTTGAGAGGAAGGCTAAGGTATTAGAGAGGGAAGTTAAAAGAATGAATAAACTCCTACCCTTGCCTTTCAATTTTCAAGGAAGTGATACCATAGACAACTTGAACAAAGTATTGGATGACTTTGATATCCATTTCACAACCTTGGAGAAGGTTGCAACAGACAAAGTAAAGAAATAATATATGTAGAAGAAGATGATAGAGGTGCACAAGTCAATCGCATGGGATGTAAAAGTTTTAGAGATCACTATACATGAGATCAAAAACATGTTTCAGTCAAGGAAATAAGGTCTATCAGATGGATGTGAAGTCTGCATTTCTGAATGGTGATCTAGAGGAAGAGGTCTAAATTGAGCAACCTGATGGTTTTCCTTTGACAGATGATAAAGACATGGTTTTCAGGTTGAGGAAGGAATTATATGGACTGAAACAAGCACCTAGAGCTTGGTATGCTCAGTTAGATAGGTATTTATTACATCTTGGCTTTAGAAAAGGTAGTGCATAAAGTAATCTATATTTGAGAACTTTTGAAGATGGAATCTTGATTATTGAATTCTTTGTGGACGATATAATCTTTAGAGGCAATGATGAAATGAGTAAGAAATTATTTGAGGAAATAAAAAGTGAATTCAAAATGTCTATGATTGGAGAAATGAAGTTCTTCTTTGGTTTGCAAATTACTCAAAGTAAACATGGTATTTTTATTTCTCAGACCAAGCATCCTAAGGAGTTGCTAAAGAAGTTTGGAATGGAAGATTGTAAACCTGTTAGAAAACCCATGGTTATTGGATGCAAGCTTACTACTACTAATGATTCTTAAAGTGTTTTTCAAAAAAAATAGAGGTCCATGAATGGAGGTTTGCAGTATTTAACTCACACTATACTAGACATAGCTAACACAATTGGAATTGTTGCGATGCTTCAAGATGATCCTAAGGAGACTCACCTTGCTATAGTTGTAAGGATATTTAGATATTTGAAAGGGATTCTAGAATATGGTTTATGGTATGAAAAGTATGATGATTTTACATTGCATGCTTATACTGATGTTGATTGGGTAGGAAGTGTTGATGATAAAAAAAGCACCATTAGTGGAGCATTTTTCCTTGGAAAAAGGTCGGTTTCATGGTTAAGTAAGAAGAAAGACTATATAGCTCAATCTATTGTCAAATAAGAATATGTAGTTGCTGCTAAAAATTGCACACAGATTGTTTGGATGAAATAAATGCTAAATGACATTGGGATAACCTTTGAAGAGCCATTGGTTATACATTGTGATAATACAAGCATAGTGAACATGTCAAAGAATCATGTTATGCATTCAAAGAATAAACATATTTTAATCAAGTATCACTTTTTGAGAGACAAGGTTGTAGAAAAGAAAGTCAGATTGGAGTACATTAGTACAAAGGAGAAAATAGCATATATACTCACTAAACCTTTGCAAAAATATGCCTTTGATTATCTCAGGGTATGCTTGGGGTGAGAACCCCTCCTTGTGAGAAATAAATGATGTAGGAATGCATCATTCCGGTAGTTATTAGAGCTATATTATTTCCTAGACTTAATGCTTGGATATACTCCTCAAGGGGAGTGATTGTAGGAACACAACATAACATATTTGGGTGATAAAGTACCTAGTTTGTTACAGGTGTGAATATTTGAAAAAGCTACATCTTACAGAGGTGGGATTTGCAGAAAAGTAAAAGAGCTATGTCACCCTTTTCCATAGATGTCAAAGGGGGAGTGATATAAGTGAAAAATCCCTACTGCCTTAGGGGGAGTTGTGAAGAGGATATTGAGCAAGTTGTAAATTAAGAATGTTACTTTTGGGTTGATGGATTTTCACATATGTTGTCATCAATGCCAAAGGGGGAGATTATTAGAATTATTTATGTTTGAAGTGTTGACATGAATTTTCATCATTGATGTCTACATATGTTTTAGTTAGATGCATTAGAAGTTTTAGAAAGACTAGTTATCAAAGGTACATGCAAGATTGACAGTTGTGTCCAAACAGTGTACGATGTTTTAGTATATACAAGCATGGATTTGTGTAGAGGGAAGAATGTACACCTTATATCTAAGGTCACTAGATTTGATATTACTATTTTCATGAGCTATAGTTATTTTGGTAAAGACTGGTTACAGTGCAGTGACAAAGGATTATGACACGGATGGTCTCTAAGTTTTGTGGGATAACTTGGATGCGAGCATGAGTTATTATATGTGAGCTTAAGGCATGATAGAAGATACATGAGATAACATTATTTGTGAATCTTGGGTCACTGGATTCTTGATGACGTCAGTTGTGACGTGTAGACTAGTGAAGACCTATTTGGGGCCAACCACAGAGATGTAATGTGCTTAATGATTGGCGACCGTGAATTATGGATCTCGGCGCATAAATGATGATTTCTATTTATTAATTACTTGTGTAAGGTACCCTGTATGTCTTAGCAAGGGTCTATGTAATTGTTTGTGCATTGGGGAAGTCTTAACAGACCACCCTAATTGCTTATTCTAGCTTGTATAAAGGAAAGCAGTGTCTTGATGTATAAGTGTAATGGATTGGATGTATTGGATGATGTGAGCATGTGGATGTGAGTTATGTTGGATGTTAAGTAGTGATTATGTTTTTAATGCACTTCATTGGAACTGCATAAGCAAAGCAAGTTGTTATTATTCAGTTCACTGTTGTAAGTATACTTTTATACTTCTCTTTATACACTAGATCCAGAAGGTGGGTTTAACCTTCAGAAGGTAGGTTTAACCTTCAGAAGTTGGATTTAACCTTCACTTTGGGAAGTGTGCTTAGGCAGTGAGCTCATCATTTATTTCAACTCCTAACATGGTTGAGAAGAATCCTAACAGGGTCTGTCCTTTAACATGAATTTTTTACTGGATGTAATAATCAGCTCCTAATAGGGCTAGATCTCCTGACAGGGATACACTATTTCTAGTGTTTTATTTGTGGGTGCTAATCCCCACCTAGTTTTTTTCCCTTAACAGGGTTTTCCTTGACAACAAATCATGGTGTTATGAGTTAGCTACTTTGTGTGTATATTCTTATTATTTATGCTATTGCATGGTTAAGTTTCAAATGGTTGAGATTAGTTAAAAGTGTTGCAACACTGATTCACCCCCCCCCCTCAGTGTTGCTTGATCCTAGCAATTTCATCAAATTACGACAATATTTATTCGTGTCATCCTCCATTTATTATTTCCTTGTGGAACTTGTACCTAAACCATAACAACCAAAACCACTACCAACCAATGCATCTTATTAAGATGTTAGTACAAAAAACCCATGATAAATAATAGACCTTTGAGATAACCATATGGATACTTAAACTAGATTAGTATCTTAGTTACAATAATCACCAATAAATCCATATTCCAATGAGCTTTCAGAAAGTTATAAAATTATTGGACATAACTTTTTTCTGATTATATTGGGCCTAGAGTCATTCCAATAAAAAGTTTAAAGAATGATACCAATCATTCCTAGACCAATCAGAGATCTTGTGAAAAAATAATCCTCCTTAACTCCCTATTTCATCAACACCTTATGTCTTAAATCACCTTATATTTCCAAATTTCTTGAGATCAAAGTAATGTAAAATGTTTCCAAACAAGAAAATCTAATCCATCCTTCTCTTGTAACCCCCCAGATATAAATATCATTGTAATTACCCATCATATATTTGTTTTTGTTGTTGTTTTTTTTTGGGGGGGGGGTCAATGCATGTTGTATTCAAGTACTTCATAGAGTTGTGTTAATGTATAATATGACAACTAAAACATCATATTAAAATTTACATCATACTTAAACAGTTATTCAAATTCACCATATCCCATTCATACCTATATTTAGAAATTAAAGACCAGCCATCTCTGAAAAATTTTCATATTAACCATAAGGAGTGTTAGTGCTCATAGTGCACCCAATACTACTTTTAACATTAAAGTTAAGTATCCAAAAATGAATATATGCATAACACTATGAAACAATGTTATTTCCTTGTCAAAATGCACGTACATGAATCAAGGGTAAGGTTCTATATCTTATTTCAAAGCTGACATAATTTTATTTTTACTGTAACATGGTATAAACAAGGGTGTGTGTGTGTGTGTGTGTGTGTAGGCTAATGTGGTTGTGATAAACAATAATGCTTGAAGAAATATAAGGAAAATAATAAATATTGTAATCCTACGTATGATCTTTTATAAGATACACCAAACATACTTATGCAGAAAACCTCAAACGATAAAACTTTCATATTTTATATGCAAAGAATACCAATTTCTCAATAGTCATTATATATGCAGTCTAAGTGAGTTAAAAATTCATCAAATATATTGAAGATAATTTGTGTGTGTGTGTGTGTGTGTCATAGACATAAATTTTAACAAATTTTTGTCTATCTACTCTCCACACACATATGTAACTATCTACATACATACTTATAAGATAATAAGTCTGCACAATAAGTATTTTAGACAAAGTTTTGGACCAACTTGTTCCTTACAAATATTGATGAGCTACCACCACTAACCATTATAATGACTTAATTATGTACATAGTATACAACTAGCTCAACTAACTTTCCAGTGATGGTGGTTAGGTTGGTCTTATAAAAGGGACATAGCTTCAAATTTTCCCCAGACCTTTCCAAATATTTCCCCTTCTCCATGTCACATAATGATGAAGGGGTTTACAAAATTCTACCAGTAATGATGCAAAAAACAAGCAAATAACCGAGAGTGAGGGCCAATGAAAAAGGCAATCAACAAGGTTCATAAAGGTATATATAAGCCCATACTGGAGGATTATTTTAGAAGTGATCATGATTGTAAAATTATTTTAGTCTATATTTAGACATATATATACCTTCCTGTAGTTCAAAGCATATTTGGAGCTGCAGACATATCCAAGAATATATGTATGTGTAATGTACACATACATGTACATATATATATTTCTGAATATATCTGTATGAGAATATAAGTATCATACTACAATAATACTTGCATATATATCCATAAATATATATATGTTGATATGTATATGTCCATAACATTAAGTGCTTATATATATATATAGACATATATGTGCTTTTGCATATATATATCTAGGAAAACTAAATTTTATATATATGCCTAGATATATAAATATATCTAAGATAAAAAAAAAAATTAACCAGAC
>MU225099.1:4651068-4666103 GCA_018584345.1 Thuja plicata | reverse complement strand
TAGATAGGTATGATTCTTGTTTATTTGTCATAATAAGGTATACTTTTCTATGTGTCTTATAGAGAGGGTCCAGTAATAGAGGAGGTTAATGCTAGAGTTTGTTATGAAGGTATTAGTATATTTTATAGATCTACACCATCAACCCCCAAGTTTGCTAACTCATCTTCCAGTTTATTGCCTTCATGGTATATATGATTAATGGTAATTTCTTCAAAGCATCCAAGAAGCTCTATTGCCCTGCCTAGCTTGGAGTGTAGCTTCCAGTTGGGAGTTTTACCCATTATAAGGTGATGTAGGAGCATCGTGGGTTTTCTCAATGACTACTTTGGAGTTCTTGGATGGGTGCTCAGTAGTTGCTTTGGAAATTACTTGGAGTGTTACTCATTCGAAGAAGGGTGGATTCTCGGTCGCTATTGGGTGTAGTGTTGGCCGAGGAGCTCGTTTGCTGAAGGGCTCGACACATACTATTGCTTGGCTTATATGGTATTTCTTGGCATGTGTTGTGGCTCGGAGATGCTTGAGGGAGATCGATCATCACAATTTATTGGTGATGCTTGTTGGTTTGCTGATGCTCAGCAATGCTTGGCTAGTGGTTGTTGACACTCGGTAGTTTGGGCTTGCTAACAGTGTTCTTGCGGATTTGAACAGACAAATTGATACATTTAATGTGTAGTGTGTGATCATGATGTGAATCGGTCGTGGGGATGTGTGTGGACCTATTTGGGTCTTGGATCTTTATCCTATGTGCATTTAATAAGTGTTGTAAGCCAACAAAAGGCATTTTATATTTAGTTTGCTTCTAGATGTTTCTATTGGAAACATGCCAACTTGTGGTCATGCTAGTATATAAGGAGGTCTAGGCTAGATTTGTAGATGAACGGAGAGAGAAAAAGGAAGAGGAGTAGATGAGCAGCCTAAAGTTGCAAATTTGTGTGTAGAGCTAGTGGCTGAGGATTAGGAACAAGGAGATTGCTTGGAGGCATGTGTGCACAAGTTTAGATCTTGTTGGATGTTTCTACCAGATTGTTGTGGACTATTGTTACAGATCTAGCTAGCTAGGGTTAGGGTTTGAGTTGGATCTTGAGGGATCTTGCAGGACTATTATTTGATTTGTAATTGGCTATAACCAGGAATGCATTACAACCTGACACATTGCATGTAATCAGTTGTTTTATGAATAAGATTTCATATTGTTATCAGATCTTGGTTTCCTATTGTGATTCCATTGTGTGGTTGTTCAGCAAGGGCCTTGGAAATCTCCTTCGGGGATTCTCCCTCCCTTGCACTGCATCAAGTGGTATCAGAGCTTAAAGTTCCTAAGTGTGTGGACAGATCATCGAGGGTGAGGCAGTTTGCACCAGGAGCTTGGGTTGGGAAAGTTGGTGATTTTTTGCCTTGGGTTTGCGAAGATCTAAGAAGATGCCTCCAAGAAGATTGGACCCGAGGGCGATTGAATATCTATGTGATGTAGTTGAGAAGAAGATTTTTGAGATGTTTTCTCAGTTCGAAGCTAGTTTATTGTGATCAAGTTAAGGAAGGAATAGTTGAGTTTCATAGAGGTTTTTGGAGTTGGAGTATACCGATATGGAAGTGAGTTGTCTGGCCGGTCTGTGGAGTCTGATGTGAAACCTGTAGAGAAACTTGTGGTCATTACTGAGGAGATTCCTAACCTTGTTTATGTTGGGATGGAGACTTCTTTTCATGATCAGTTGGTTATGTCTAACATGGAAATTTTAGAGCACCTATTTGTGGATATTCAAGATGTTGTGGGTGATTATTTACATGTTGTAGAGAATGTTGTTATGAGAAATGAGATCACAGGTGTTGTGAGTTTGGCTTGTGTTGATGAGGGATTTCATATTGTTGTTGATGTGGAGTTGGCTTTGGAGCTACATGTTGTTACTATGAATGTAGAGTTGGATACTCTTATTGTTGAGACGGGTTGTGGTGATAAGTTGCATTTTGATTGGTTAGTGGAGATACAAATGCTTCTGGAGTTTGGATGAATGAAGAAAATGTGGATGATTTGTAGATTGTTTCTCTTCTCCTTGATGGTGTGGAAGCCTTTGGTGAAGACGAAGCTAGCTACTGAGATTTCTTTTGGCACCAAAGTGTGGGACACACTTTTTTATTTCCCCGGGGAGTATGATGCAGGAGCATCATGAGTTTTCTCGGTGACTACTTTGAAGTTCTTAGAGGGGTGCTCAATAGTTGCTTGGGAGAGTACTTGGAGTGTTACTCAAACAAAGAAGGGTGGATGCTCAGTTGTTATTGGGTGTAGTGTTGGCCGAGGAGCTTGGTTGCTGAAGGGTTTGGCACATATTGTTGCTCGGCATGTGTTGCGACCCAGTGATGCTTGAGGAAAACCAGTCATCACACTTTCTTGGTGATTCTTGTTGGTTTTCCAATGCTTGGCTGGTGGTTTTTGGCACTCGACAGATTGGGCTTGCTAACAGTGTTCTTGCGGATTTGAGTGTCCAACTTGATGCATTTAATATGTGTAGCATGTGATCATGATGTCGATTGACCATGGGGATGTGTGTGGACCTATTTGGGTCTTGGATATTTATCCTATGTGCATTTAATAAGTGTTGTAAGCTGGCTTAAGCCATTTTGTATTTAGTTTTCTTCTAGATGTTTCTATTGGCAATAGTCTGACTTGTGGTCATGCTAGTATATAAGGAGGTATGGGGTAGAGTTGTAGATGAACAAAGAGAGAAAATGGAAGATGAGTAGATGAGTAGAGGAGAAGCCTGAAGTTACGAATTTGTGAGCAGAGCTAGTTGTTGAGGCTTAGGAACAAGGAGATTGCTTGGAGGTCTGTGTGCATGACTTTAGATCTTGCTAGATGTTTCTACTAGATTGTTGTGGCCCATTGTTCTGGATCTAGATAACTAGGGTTAGGATTTGAGTTGGATCTTAAGGGATCTTGCAGAACTGTTATTTTCTTTGTAATTGGCCATAACCAAGAAGGCATTACAGCCTGACACATTGCATGTAATCAGTTGTTTTATTAATAAGATTTCTAATTGTTATTAGATCTTGGTTTCCTGTTGTGATTCCATTGTGTGATTATTTAGCTGGGGGCTTGGACATCTCCTTTTTGGATTATCCCTATCTCACACTGCATCATAAGGGTATTTATTAATAAAAGGGATTCACCTTCAATCGCCACCTTTCTTAGATGTAATTTTTGACATAGTAGCAACCCTTCCATAAGAGCAATAATTTATGCAATGTTATTAGTTTCCATAGTAAGGGGTTTAACATATTTTGCACAAATTTCCCTACTAGAATTATGAATTACTCCTCCAATTCTAGATACACCTGGGTTCCCTCTGGATGAGCCATCAAAGTTGAGTTTGTGTCATCCTATGTCTGGCCTGGACCATTGGCACTGAGCCCTCCTAATTTTCTTATCATCAAAATTTTTATAATAGTGAGGAGGGATGGATAATCCAAACTAATTTTTCCTCATTTCACTATCCCAAATAGTGAACCTTGTATCTTCTAAGTTTCCATTTCTTAGCCTACTATTTACTATTTCAACAATGGATGCTTCAATTTTGTTGAGCAAATTGTCAAGATCCAATCTTTTATCTTGAAATATATGTCTATTTCTTTCCTTCCATATTTCCCAGATCAATATGGATGAGGCAATCTTCCATATTCATTTGTAAAGGCTATTATAACTGAGATCAAGCCAACATTTCATAGTGTCCATCAAATTATTAGGGAGTGGTGAGGACTAACCCAACTTGATGCATAACCATTTCCAACATGAATATGAAAAGGGGCACTCTAAAAGTAAATGATCCAGATTCCTCATTTAACTCAAATAATACGCACTTGGATGGTCCTTTAAAACCTATTATTTTTAACAAATCGACAGTAAGAATTCTTCCTTGCATGGTTTCCCATAAAAATATACCTTCCTTTTGGAGGAAAACTTTATCCTAGCACAAGTGGTTAGGCATTTCATACTTTTTCCAATTATGTTTTTTAACTAAGTGTGCATATCCATCCTTGGTATTATATTCTCTAGATTTGGTACCCAACCATACTAGTCTATCAGAGCCTAGTTTTGGTGTAATGTCCCTTTCTTTTAGGATCATTTGTAGATATATAATCTCACACCTCGGGACAAGCAAATTTTCTAGGAATTTCCATTTCCAAGTCAAAGAGGGGATAAATTTAGGATACTCCATATAGTTCTTTACCAAGTGTCCCTAGTTAACCTCAAGGTATTCTCTAATATTGACAAGATTTGGATTGTTGCAAATGACCGGGTAACCTCCCCATGAATCAGTAAAAAAATGTGTCTTATCTCCTTCTTGAATATCTCAAGTGATGTGGTCACTATTTACTTCTTTACATTCTAAAATAAAGTTCCAAATTCCAGAGCCTCTTCGAAGGTTTGTTGTCCTAAAAAGGCTTTCAAAAGCATCATTACTAAGATATTTCCTCTTAATTATCCATGCCCATTTACTATTAGGCTCCTTATGTAACCTCCAAACTAGTTTTGCTCCAATGGCCTTGTTCTGATTTTTAAAGTTCTTGAACCATATTCCTTCGAATTCATTGGGTCTGCACAATTTATCCCAGCTGATTAGAGAAAACTTTTTATTGTCTGAGGTGCCTTGCCAAAATAAATTATACAACTTCTTTTCCAAATTGGTTTTGTTTTTTTGTGACAAATAAAGACATGACATTTGGTTTATTGGGAGGGCTTCAATGACTTATTTTAACATAGTTTCTTTCCCAGCTGAAGTGAGTCATTTACCTTTCCAGTTGCTCATTCTTTTGTCCATCTTTTCTTCCAGGGGTTTTCATAACTTATTTGTTCTAATTCCTTTGTCTAAGGGGACACCTAGGTATTTACTAGGAAATGATCCCCTTTTAAACCCCAAAATATTGCATATTGCAGCCTCTTCTATGTTGTCCATGCGGAAGAAATTTTTTTATCACTTATATTTATTGACTACTTGCTTAGAAGCTTTATCATATTTATTTTGGATTTCATTGAATTTTCAAGCTTCCTACCTTGTACCCTTACCATTTATAATTTTATCATCATCAAATTATTGATGCATAGTATTAGTAATACCAGATGTGATTTTTACCCAACTGATTAAATCCATGTTCTGTGTTTTTTTATGGCTCTTCCTAATGTCTCATCCATAATAATGTAGAGGAAAGGAGCTAGTGGATCTCCTTTCCTCAAGCCTCTAGAGGGAGTGAAATACCCTTTAGGGGTCCCATTTACTAAAATAGAGAATTTTGGAGTGTATATACAAGTGAAAATTAATTTGATCCATTGTTTGGAAAAGCTAAATGCTTCCAAACTTCTACATAGATGACTCCAACTAACCTTATCGAAATATTTTTTAATGTTTATTTTTATAATCATGTTGGGATCTAGGTTGTTTTGTATAGAATGGATAGCTTCTTGGATGATTATTACCCCATAAAATATAGATCTGCTAGGGACAAACCATGTCTTCTCTTCATATATTAATAAAGGAAGCAGTGGTTTGATTCTATTAACTAGTATTTTATAAAAAAACTTTGTAAACAATATTGCATAAAGAGATAGGTTTGTAGTCTTCCGGGCTTTCAGCATTTTCTTTCTTAGGGATTGGGGAAATAAATGCATTATTGATTTCACTCAAGATGTTACCTTAATTTCTCACACTTTCTAAATATTTTGTCAGCTCACGGCCTAGGAAAGACCAACATTTTTGGAAAAAAAGACTACTGAGAAACCATCCAAACCAGGTACTTTTTCCAGATGGAGTTGGTTTAAGGCCAATTCCAATTATTCCATAGTGAATTTTTGGTTAAAATTTTTATTGTGTTCATTGGAAATAACCTTAGGAATGCAATTAAACAGTTCTTGTTGTGATTGTAGGTTTGACCCATCATAGTCATTCAACATTCTTTCAAATTAATTAACTATTTCTGAAGAAATAGTGGGGGGATCTGTGGAAATTGAACCATTAGAATTTTTTATGCTTAAAATTGTTTTAGTAGACCTCTCAAGTTTTGTGTCATTCTAGAAGAATTTAGTATTCATATCCCCCTTAGCCAACAAAACCTCTCTGGATTTTTTCTTCCAATATGTTTCGTCTTTGGATAAGAGTTCTTCATACTTGCTCAACAACTCTTTTTCTTTCAAATAAATTTCTTGGTCCATACCTTATTTCATGACCACCTGATTGAGGGAATTGATTTCTTCCTCTACACTTTATTTTTCCTTGAAAATATTTTTACAGTGACTTTGATTCCATTGCAAAATATTTTGTTTAATTCTTTTTAGTTTGATATTGAAGCATTACATTTTAGAACCCTTCACTTCTTCGTCCTTCCACCATTTTTCAGCTGATACTAAGAAGTCTGGATCTTGCAGCCACATTTTTTTGAACTTGAAAGGGCACTTTCTTTGTTTAGACTCTTCCTCAATTTCCAATGCTACTGGAAAGTGATTAGGTCCTCCATTTGGTAGAATTGAGGTGGATACATTTCCCTAGAAAGTGCCTAGGTTTCCTCTAAAGAAGAACCTATCTAACTTCTTTGCTATGTTGCAAAACCCAGTTCTTCAGCTATTCCAAGTACAATTGCCATTGTGTGCAGTAATTTCCATAAGGTTCATGTTTTGTACCCAGGTTTTGCAGTTTATCTGTGATTGAGACTGAACATATGAGACTTATTTTTTTTCATGGTTGTACTGTATGACACTATAATATCCCCCTATGATAATGGGTCCTTCAAGATTATTGTTTAGAAAATCTCCTATGATAATGGGTTCTTCAAGATTATTGTTCAAAAAATATCCTATTTCTGCCCATAATTCTCTCTCTTTTAATGTGGGGGTTGGACCATAAATGTTGAGGAGAGAGAATAATAAGTTATTACTTACACTCTTAACCTAGCCCCCTTGCCAATTTCTATTATTAACTATGTTCTTATAGGTCACTTTTCTAGAGTTCCAAATGACTGCAAGACCCTCGGATGCACCCTCTATAGGCTTACTATGAATTTTCTAGATTCCCAAACCCTTACTAAGATATTTTATTTCCTCCTGGCTCAACTTGGTTTCTTGAATCATAACTATTTATGCCTGAATTGATGTGCAATCAACGCGTTGATTCAAAGAACCTTTGGAAAGTATTTAGAGCATGTTTAAGTAATCGCTTTTTGTTAGGGGCATTTAAGCCCCTAACATTCCAAGTGATAACCCTCATTTCCCTGTGGGAAGGCTCTTCCCCTTCCCAACATGCAAAAATGAAGTGATCTTGAGTTGATCCTCTATTGATCCAGCCTAATTAAGTAGTACAACATAGGGCTTCCTTCATCTTTTGGGGGGGTCTTTCCACAATCTGGACTGGTTTTACCTAGATAACATATTTTTGGTCCTAATTTCTTTGGGGTATTATACTCAATATCTGCCATGGGTAAATATTCTTCAAAACCAAAAATTTATATATTCTCTACCAATTCAATCTCAGTAAGGTTTGAAAACGTTGTTAGCTGCACCTGAGAAAATATGATGCCCTCAAAAATTTCTTCTTGGATTTTGTCTACCATATCTAACTCCATAATATTAGAAATAAGGGTTTTCTTTTCTTTGTTGATCTCCTTCATATTAATAAAGTCATGTGATATTTCTTTAACTAGCCTATCTAAGACCTCATTGAAATTTTGCTCCACTTCTGGTTCCAAAGCCTCATTTCTTCCATCATCATTAAAAATAGTGGTATTATGATATGAAATTACAATAGTATTCACTTCAATTTGTGTCATGCTATCCATATGGGAGACTGACTCCTATATTAGGACAAGTGGGTTCACATTGCAAGGTCAGAATGTTCTCCTATTCATCCCCATTCATAGTGTTTATATTAATCTCACCCTTCCCAATGTCCCCATTCTTGTCACCCTTTATGGGAATTATTATCTTAGGATCTGACTCTCTCTCATCATCCATCTCAATAGAAATTTGAGGATATCTAACTTCAGTGACTTCTACTTCAAGTTACATTTTGTTCTCAATGATGGTAGGGCCAGCCACTTTAGGTTGCGTGTATTGATTTTTTATCTATGTTGCCTCCTCAGAGATGTTCTTGCTACTTTCTACCAACCCGAGATCCCCATTATTTATGTTTTACAATAAAGGAAAAACTATGGATTCATTTTCTAAGATTTCCCCTTCCTCAATACCTATCTCAATTGGAGGAAGTAATATATCAGGTGGGCATGGATGAGAGGTAGGATTTTTTGTTTCCATAAAATGGTTGTTCCTATGGTAGAGGCATACCTATGTGGATCTGATCTACTGAATTTGGGGCCCTGTTAGTTTCTTGTTGAGAGAGGGTTTCTCTTACAACATACAATATAGGACTAGGATTGTCTATTTGTTTAATAATAAAGCCACCTATTTTTAAATTAAAGGAGATCAAGATATTATCAGCAGGCTGAGAAATGTTTCCAACCCTTTTATGGTTTTTATCCTTCTTTTCCATTGTAAGAATGGGTCGACCATTTTTTTTTATCTAAAATTGAATCTGGCTTTATATCTCCCAAATACATTTGAGGTTTAATGGTGTATGCAAAGTGATTAGTAAGTAGTTGCAATGGTCGAAACAATTTTAGTGTTTAATCTAATATTGACCATCATTTTAAAATTAGAAGAATGTAAAAGGTTTTCTTTTAAACCTACAAAACCTCCTAAGCAATCTCTAATTTTCATGAGGATTTTGTTGTGCATTAATTCCACAGGAATATTAGGAATGTTTATCCATTTGGCGATCTTTATATCACAATAATCTCTAGGATTGAAACATGGTTTCCAATCCACGAACTTAACATTATGTCCCTTAAAACAAAAATGATTATCAGTTAACAATTTTATTTTTAGATTAACAGTCTTGCAGTCAATGAAAAGAAAATCATCAGGAAGAACAATTATACTTACATGTCCATTAAAGCGCTCCTCAAATCATTTTTGCCATGTCACCCACTAGAGTCCCATATCCACTCCATTTTTCAAATAAGTAATGACTTTTGCAATACCCCCAAATACCATTAGTATAAATGTCTTCTAAGATCATGGTGTTGGGGATTTTCTCCATAGTAGTAGGTATAGGGTTATGTGGGGCAGGCATTTTAGAAATTAGTTATGGATGAGGGGTTGGTTGTTTAGATCTTGCCACAACTTGCCTTTTTGAAGTGTTATGATTTGTGCTCAAGAACGGAGGGAGATTTGATAGCATATTTCCAGAGGTGGATGGAAGCTTAGGATTTGTAGGTAGTTGAGCAAGAGCATTATGGTACCCTAGTTTAACAAGATTCACTTGTGTAGAAAATCTGGGTGTTATAGTGGAGATGGGTACTGCTCATAACTTCTTTCCTTGGGCATTGATATCATTTATGTGTGTCATTCCCTCCATTCTTATGTATTCCTTCATAGCTTGTCTCTCCTTCCAACCTCTAACAATCTCCCATTTGTTTTCCCCATTCCTCATTCTATCCTTCTAACTATTAGGGTTCCTTTGATGGTATCCACCTAAGAATTTGCCAAATAGATTGGCTTATGTAACTCCTGTATAGAAGGGGATGGATAGTGTAAAGGAACCCTGATCTTATTATCAGAGGCAAGAAAGTGTGTCAGGATACTAGGAAAAACAACCTTCCTTGACCTCTTCTCATTCCTTCACCTATAGAGAAAAGTATTTCTTTGAACCTTGTTTTCTCCCTGAATAAAAGGAGGTGGGGAAGATAGAGTAGAGAAACAATTTGTTGTGCCAATCCAGTTGCAGTGAGTAGAAGAGATGTCATATGTATTTTTTGCCCTTTAATTAAGGGTTTTATTTTTTTGCATAAAATGCAGAGCCATATTTGTTTGCAGTGCATGGATGGTTATTGTGCTTACTACTTTTGGGTGATTTCTAGATGTCCCAATTTTTTGACAGTCTCATTAAGTACTTAATGTAATTATATTGAGGTTCATGGTTGTTGACCCATTGTATTATTAATTATTAATTGATTCAATCTTTATACTGTTTATGTACTATTGAGATTTCGTCAATAATAAAATTGACGTATTTGTTTCTTTTATATAATTACGAGGGACCAAGTATTATTAGCATTGTATAACTACAACTATTTATGATTAGATATATTTGATCAAAATTCTATGTAGAAATTTCAAATGACTAAATATTTAGCCACAAAAAGTGGTGGAAGGGGAGATGGTGGGGTCAGTTGTGCATGGTCTAGAGATTTTTTAAATTTTTTTTAAATCTTGAAAAAAAAAAAAATTAAATGTAGGGTTTCGTCAAAATTATGACGCCAATAGCCCAACGAACCACAAAAATGTGCGATGAGGTTTTTGTACACGCAACATTTTTTTCATCGTAATGACAATGAAATTTTGCTCCACCTCATTGGAAACCTGACAAAAGTTTGGTTGTTTTTTACGATTTCAAACGGGTTTTCTATTTTGCACCCTTGTTTTTTGCCTTTGAAAAATAGTGATGGCTTCACTATTTTGAAAAACAATGAATAATGAAATAATGAACAATATCTTTTTTGTCAATTTAAAATGGGTTCGCTATTTCGCAACCATTTTTTCTATCTTTGCGAAACAACGATGGCTTCACTATTTCGCAAAACAACGAACAACAAAACAATGAACAATGCCTTTTTCATGGATTATGCGATGAACACCGTAATCATTTTCCTTGGCATTGAATGGAAATTCTGGGTCATTGTTTTGATTTCAAATTAAGTGGTCGTTAAAGTGAAAAAATTACAACAATGAAATTCAAGTCAAGGTTTTGTTGGTAAGTCGACAATATTTCATCTATATGTCACCAAACATGCATTGGAAAATGGAGTCAAATCCTGTAGTGTTGTCTAACTGGTTTTGCATCAACATTTAACCCTATGGTATGTTGAGACGAGCTTGGCTCAAAACCCTTTAAGTCTTCATATGTCCAAGAAATAACATCATTGAATTCTTGACAAAATTAAGAGTCCTTCCATCAACAATGGTGATAGGTTTGTAGTCATCCTTCTTTGCAACTAGATTCAGACCTTTGTTCCTTGCTTGATCATCAGAGTTGAAGATACCCTCTAAGATGACTAAAAATTTAGGTAGCTTGTTGGAATTGAGCCTCATAATCTGATCTCCATATTGGCCCTACAACTTAGACTGGTTTTTAGCAGAGAACTTTGTTCATTTTGTAGAAAGTTGACAATCTGCAAAATAGAATAAAAAACTTGCCAATTAGTACAATTGTCTAGGACAATAGGCCTTACAAAAAGTTTGATATGTTGTTCCTTCATGTTTACAATGTGCTCTGATATGTCATAATGACCACCAACTACTGTGAGTCTATTAGCATGTTTGGTATGGTTTCTAGGAACACTTTGAATGTTGAAAGCATGGAAGGCCTCAAGTAAATCCCAAACTCTATGTTTGTATGATTTGAGGAGGTTATTATTTATAATATTCTGATTTATAATCATATTAACAACCATCTCACTATCTCCAAAGACTCGTAAGGATTTTATATCTTTTCTTTGTGCAAGTTGGAGACCTTGGATCAAGGCTTCATACTCAACCACATTGTTAGTGCAAGTAAAATGAAGTCTAAATAAAAAGTAGTATTTATCTAGTCTTGGAGAAACGAGCATTACACCAACACTTGAACCATTCTTATTCCTTGAATCATTAAAGAACATATTCCACAATCTATTAGTATATTCATGTTCTTTTATGATATTAGGAATAGGAGCATCCTCCTCATGTATGCAATCGGTTCCAAGGCATGTATATTTAGCCTCTTGTACTGGACCAAATTGAAAATCATTAGCCCACTCATCTAAGAGATAATTAGGAACCTCTGTCAAGATATTAGAAGGTTCATGGATTATGCATTCTTCTTCCTCTTCATGGAGTGTACAATTCATGTTTATTGGGCTAGGTGTATATGACTCTATGTGATTGAGAGCTAATGGCTCTGCTTTTATGGAAGCCTTTGTTCCATGTCTGGTCCTAAAGAACATGTAGGACAAATCAAATGCAATATAGCCACCTATCTTGGTAGTGAAGTCACTAGAAAGGAAAAGGGAAAAGTGTGGAGGGAGATCAATGACTGGTATATCTGGTATGACAGTGCAACCAAGGCATGCACTCAAGGCCAATTTTATATATTGTAATACTCCTACTATTTGGACATAAGTATCATCTAATAGGACAACCCCTTTAGTCATAGGCTCATATTTAATACCTTCTTTGGCATCACTGAGCTACTAGCTTTTGAGTCTATCATGCAATTTTGAACTATTTTATCTCCAATAATTAAAGAGAGATAAAAGGGGAAGGTTTGTATTTCTTATTATATTTTCCTCTTTCTAGGTTGCACAAGACTCGTTGCTTCATTTGATGTTCCACTTGTTGTTGTTGGTCCTTCTTGAACATTCACAGTCTTCAACTCATCATGTAACAATTTCAAGTATGGTGGAATTGAGACAACATCCCACATAGAAATAGACATGCTAGTCTTCTTCATTTGATCTATAATATTCAAGGGGATGTGAGTTGATTTGGTAGTACTTTTAGCAATAGTAGGATCTAATTTCCGAGTTGGGGGGCCTTGGGCTCCTTTGGATTCTTGTTGCTCTGATGTATAGCTACTTATATAATAGGCATAGCTTCTTCTGAAGTTGAAGCTTGGTTGGATGGAGAAGCTGAAACACTCTCTAGTTCTCTTCTTTTTCTCCTAGTGGTATAGGCTATGCCATCATTTCTCTCATGGTTGATACCACAAAAATCCCTTTTTTGCCAATTCATAAGATAAAACTCCCCATTATCATTGGGATTGAAATCCAAAATTGGACTGATTTATATCACATTGTTGTCCTGATATTATTAGTTTCTCTTGTGTGGTTAGAGCTTGAGAAGACTCTGCCCTTTGGTAAACAAATTGATCACAATAAATAGTGCAAGTAAAACACCACTCTTTCTCTTGAGCAAGATTGTTTTGTGTAGGGGTAAGAGTACTTACTATATTTGTATTTGAGGGGGCAACACTACTCAAAATCCTATTTTGGTTCCATGAACCTTGTCCTTGATTTGGTGGCCGTTTTAATGAATAATTTTGAGTATGAGGTTGATAAGGTCTACTACCTTGATATTTTTTCCTCTTTAGAGTCACCACCTTGTTCCTAATACTCTTCATTTGATGGAAAACATATTGCAACCCAATATTAAAAACATGTTTGATGGGATTTTGCTCTTGCATCATACTTTGCATTAGGTTTTTTATCTCCACTAACTCTTTAGGAGATGTGGAAGTTGGTGGAGCAAAAATCAGAGGCTGACCTGTAGTTGTCTTAGGAAGGGGAACCACTGTAGGTTGATGTGAGGGCATATCTGGAAATAAAGGTATTGGTGGCCTTGGAGTTAACTTCCCTACTTGAATTAGGAAATTATTTGCCCTTATAGCTACATCATATGCAACTAGTAAAGTATCTCCACCCATTGTTTTCAACGTAGTATAAATTTTACTCTTAAAAGCTCTTAGATAATGCAAAAAAGACATTACTAGGAGAAGGCTTCACTAAAGCAGAAATTTCGTCCCATGGCTTTTGGAATCTATAATGAAAACATGTCATGAATTTATGGGGTGCTCTTTTGATTGTGGAAATCTTCTCTAAAAGTGATAGATGATCACTTTTATCCCAAAAATGCTTGCATAACCTTTCACCTAACTCATCCCAAATGTGGATGGAGTTATGTGACAATCCTTTATACAACTGCAAGGATTTTCCTTTTAATCATGAAGCTAAAAGTCTAACAACAACATCATCCTCTGTAATATCATGGATATTACATATATTTGAAACTTCTTGAATGTGTTCTATTGGGGAAATCGAAGTTTCACTAGTGAAGTCTAGTAAACTCTTAAGTGCAGACACTAGTATATCATGTCTTTGAGCCAAAATAAGAGGAATACCACTATTAAAGGTAGCAAAACCTAATTTTTAGGGACAAACATATGAAATAATGATCTATTCAATTGTGTAGATGGTACCTTAGGCTGTGATCTATCAACTGGAGGATTAGAAAGAGATCTAGATGGTGCAGGTGGTTCTTCTGACGCCCTAACTGGTGATAGAGAAAATTTATTTCTTCTTCTTCTATAACTTAAAAATGAGAGTTGAACAAACTGAAAATTACCTCTAGAAGATGCCCTTGTTTGGATTTTGGGCATGAATTGTAGAAATCTGGTATGTAAACCAAGATATAGAGATGGAGTCATTAAGTACTTGAGTTTGAGTGTATTAAAGGCTATAATGCTAAGGGTAGTACTATCTCCTCAGCATAGAATTTGAAATCCTCCTTTGTTTTGTGTGTGTGTATTTGGGTACCTAATGAAAAAGACACAAACACTCAATAAGTCATTGCATTAGCTTGAAATGGTTAGATAAAATGTTCAAAACCAATAATATCGACCTATTGCCTGCTAACTAGGAGGAGTGTAATTAGTAACATATCAGCCCTCAGAATATGCTACAAATCAGTGACGAATACAACCTAGCATGAAGGATTTAGATTAAAACAAGCTAAAAGATGATAAAGCATGCAATCTAGCTCTAAAAGTTGAAATGAAAACAATGCAAAAGCATGAAATGAAAGATGAAATATGATTCTAATGTTAATTCAACAGCATAACAATGTAATTTTGATCTAATGTGAAGGCTTATTTACTCTAAAAAATGGCTTCTATTTATAGAAGAATGAGAGAGAGGGGGGGGACAAGATGAATTAATGAGTGAAGGGGCTCATTAATGAAGGTGTAAGAGCCATTAATGCCCAAGGAATTAATAAGGCATGGAGGAGACATAGGCTTAAGGCATATTCATTAATAAGGCATTAATGAAAGCCTTAAAGAAGCAAGGTAGAGTGTAAGAGGATGGCTTGAGAAAGTGGACCTTAAGGAAGTCAAGCTTGAGAAAGTGGACTT
>MU225099.1:4639630-4650216 GCA_018584345.1 Thuja plicata | reverse complement strand
CAGGAGCTTAAAAAAAATCTTTTAAAATGAGGAAACACAAGATATCCAGCTCATGAGAACCAAAGCTTTCTATCCAACAGTTCTGACTTAGTCAAGGAAACTGTTATGCCCCTAGTTTGTTTGATAATGAAGTCATTTTGATGTTTTTTTGAGCAAAATTTATTTGATGATAGTGTGATCATGCCCCCTTGGGAACAAAATCAAAGGAAAAGAAATAAATCCCTCAGGTGAAAAGAACATAACACTTGCAGGAAGCGGTTAGGGCCAGAAAGAGTGAAATAGAAGAAGGTGTGTTTAAAAATAAACACATGATTACCAAATTAATTATGTGAAAATATGAGTTCAATTTTGTTCCTAATAGATCAAATATTTTGGGAATTAGTAATATCAAAAAATATAGATGATGTAATTAACTTGGATTTTTGGAAGAAGATAGAAACCATTTTTGAGCTTAAAATTTCTTATGATGTTATTATTGTTGTTGACAAATGCATCAAGCAAACTCTAAATGCAACTATATGTAGACTCTTAGGACTTGTCACTGATTTAGCAAATATTGCAACATTTTTATCATCATTGGGAACTTTTTGGAACAGATGCCATCTGATAGTACAACCATCACTAATACCCACTGATATCATGATAATATGAATACTATGTTTCTTTGGAATGTCAGAAATAGACTTAGACATCAAGGCATAGAAGCCAGGATAACAAGATAGTCACCTTCCTTTTAATATACCAGATGTTGAGTAAGGCAAGATATTGGACCTGCAATGACCTTGAAAATTCATATCCTTGGGTACATTATGACTCATATACCTTAGTGAGAACCTGGGTCAGAAAATAGACAAGGAAATTGTGTCAAACTCACCATAGTTTACACATAACAAAGATCGAGATATATGCGGCTATCCACCCATAGTGGCAGCTCTTACCATAAACATCCAATTTAGGTGAAATTTATAGGATCATAGGAAACAATCACCATATGCAGAAATTCAAGAAAACATGATGTCCCCAATCCTTGCGACTCTTTGTCTTTGCGCAGATGTCATTGAGTAACTAAGAAGACATAACAAATCATTAATTGAGAAGCAATCAGATAAAATTTATAATTACTTAGATGCCCCTAGTTGAAAACATCATCAAGACATTTAAAGAATCATAATCAAACCATTTATCAAACTGTGTGTTAATTAGTATTTTGTTCATCCATATGTCAAACACAGTAAAGATTCATCAATCAGAAATTTAGAATACAAGAAAAATGGTGTTCCATGTATGTGCCTTGATAGGATAATCTGCTCATGTTCGTGATCCAATATGGCTTTGTAGGAATGCTGGTGAATGTTAATATCATATCCCATGTTTTGAAAAGACACCTTGGTTTTTGGAAAAGTGACATTGTGTTGCATTTTTGAAGAAACATTGTGTTTGTGAGGCAAACCAGCCTAGAGAAACTTAGCAACCGTAACTGACTATGCCAAAAAAAATGCCCCCAGTGCACAATGACTTATTCCTAAGATGTAAAGATATACAAATCCCAAGCGAGGATAAGATAGTCATGTCGAAATATGAAGTCATCGTATGAGCATAGGCAAAATTATGAAGGCCTAGTATTAGCAGTGCATTGATAGATGGAGCGCAGAACACAAGTGACACCTAATTGCCAGGTTTTCACCACTTGGAAATATTCTTTTTCTTTCTTTTTGCTACCAAGATGCTTGTTTTACCAGGTGCTCATCAAGGCACTTTTCTCTTTTTCAATTTTTTTGCTATTTTTTCTTTTTTTTGAATATTTTTGTAGTATCAAGGCGCCTGTTTACCAGGTTTTCACCAAAGATACCCATTTTGAAGGAATTTTTCCACTATTTTTGGATTTCTTCAGGATCAATTTTCTAAATTTTTTTGGTATTTTGTAAGAAATTTTTGTTGTATAGGCTCTGCTAGCCAAACATTTAAGCTTAGAACCGCTTCAAATGTAAAGTGTTGATAGGATCTAGAAGAACGTCTCCCTTAGGTGTAGCCAATTGGTAAGCTCCAGTCCTGAAAGTAGCCATGATAACATAAGGTCCCAGCCAGGTAGGCTCAAACTTTCCTTTCTGCTCTTTGTTAGGCTGGTTCTTAGGATTTTATTTTAGGACAAGGTCTCCCAACTCAAACTTGTGTGGCTTAACCTTCTTGTTATATCCTTTGGACATCCTTGCTTGGTACACTTTGAGGTGATCGAACGCTTGTTGCCTATTCTCATCTAGGAGGTCCAGAGAATTTATTCGATCAATGTGGTACTGCTCATCAGTAACCAGTCCTTGTAAAGATATCAGCAAAGATGGAATTTCAACCTCAATAGGTAGTACTGCTTCAGCGCCATAGACTAGAGCAAATGGCGTGGATCCATTTGGTTTTCGGATGCTTGTTCTGTAGGCCCATAGTTCCGGGTTTAGTTTTAAATGTCAATCTCTGCTAGAATTGCTCACAGTCCTGTGTAAAATTTTGAGAATGTTCTTATTTGATGCCTCAGTCTGTCCGTTACCTTGAGGATAATAGATTAAGGAGCAATGTTGAGTAATATAAAACTATTCATAGAGGTTATCAATGTCTTGATTTTTAAATTGGCCCCCATTGTCTGTCACAATTGAAGAGGGTATCCCATATCTACAAATAATGTAGTTCAGAATGAACATAGCCACCTGTTTACCAGTGGCTTTGATTAGTGGCACGACTTTGACCCACTTTGTGAAAAACTCAGTGGCCGTAATGATGAACTTGTGTCCATTTGAAGAGTTGGGATATATTTGTCCAACCAAGTCAAAGGCCCATTGTTGGAATGGCCAATGTGTTATAAAAGGTATGAGTTTTCTGGCAAGAGCATGAATAAGGTTTCCATGTGTCTGGCATTTAAGACATGCTTTTGAAAATTGAATAGCATATTTCTCCATGGTAGGCCAATAATAGCCTACTCTAAGTAGTTTCTTAGCTAATGAAAATTCATTCGAGTGTGATCCACATACACCTTTGTGGACATATTTTAAGGCTAGATCAGACTCTTCGAGTTCTAAACACCGAAGAAGTGTTCCGTTGAGACTACGTCGAAATAGGTTGTTAGTTATGAGGACGTAACGCAATGCTGTCCTAATCAAGGATCTTTTTTCATTTCTAGATAGATTGGTGGGAATGGTTTGGTCAGAAAGATAAGCAATGATATTGGCATATCGAGGTTGATCTGGGGTATTTAAGGCACAGATTACCTGGTATTCTGGATTGGCAAAGGCGGGATAGGATATTTCTTCCACCAAGAAGTCATAGCGAAATTGACGTTCCTCTAGTTGTAACATGGACGCCAAGGTAGCCATAGCATCTGCAGCTTTGTTCTCTGATCTTGGTATCTACTGGAAGGTGATGAAGATAAAGTATTTCTTCAGATCATCAACTAGTTGCTTGTAGGGCATCAAATTTTCATCCCTTGTTTGATATTCCCCATTGATTTGATTGATAGTAAGTTGGGAGTCACCATATACGTGTAACTCAATGATTTTCCATTCCATGGTGAGTTTGAGGCCATTGATCAATGCTTCATATTCTGAGATATTGTTGGTGCATGGAAACATTAATTTGTAAGATTTGGGAATCTTATACCCTTGTGGAGTTATGAAGAGAACCCCTGCTCCAGATCCTTCTTGAGTAAATGAACTGTCAAAGTACATCCTCCATGGATGTTCGGTGAGATGCATGATTGTTTCATTAGGAAATTCAATTAGTAATGGTTCATCATCCTGGAGTGGTGAATCAACCAATTGATCTACAAGTACCTGTCCTTTGATAGCCCTCTGTTTGACATACTCAATGTCAAACTCACTTAGAATGAGGACCCATTTTGCCAAACGGCCTGTTAATGTTGTTCTGCTCAAAAGACACTTTAGAGGATCGATCTTAACAATGAGCTTGATTGTATGAGAGAGCATGTAGTGTCTCAATTTTTGTGATGTAAAGACGATTGCTAAGCATTCTTTCTCAATAATGCTATAATTGAGCTCATAAGTGACTAGAGTTCTACTAATGTAGTAGATAGCTCGCTCTTTCTTTGTTTCGTCCTCTTGTGCTAGCAATACTCCTAGGGATGTAGCTGTAGCTGATATGTATAGGAGTAAGGGCTTTCCAAGAATAGGAGCCATAAGAATTGGTGGAGTAGCCAGGTACCCCTTCAATTCTCTAAAGTTGGCTTCACAGTGTTCATCCCAATTAAATGTAACCCCTTTATGTAGTAGCTCAGTAAAGGGTTGTGCTTTATCTGCAAGTTGGGACATAAATCTCCTGATAGACTAGAGTCTCCCCTGTAGTGTCCTCATTTGACTAATATTACGTGGAGGAGTCATCTCTAGAATAGCTTTTACCTTCGCTAGATCCACCTCGATTCCCTTCGCTGAAACTATGAATCCTAGGAGCTTGCCTGATTGGACCCCAAAGGCACATTTCTTTGGATTGAGCCTGAGTTGGAACTGTTCCATTCGATCCAATTTTTTTTCCTAAATCAGTAATATGAGTACCTCTTTCTTTGGATTTAGCCAGTGTGTCATCGACATAGTCCTCCATGTTTTTGTGCATCGTGTCATGGAATATTGTTGTCATAGCTCTCTGATATGTTGCTCTGGCATTCTTGAGCCCAAATGGCATGACATTCCAGCAAAATGTACCCCATGCACATGTGAATGCAGTTTTCTCTTGATCCTCAGGGGCGATCTTGATTTGATTATAACCTGAGAATCCATCCATTAATGAATACATCTGGTAACTAGCTATAAGGTCTATGATCATGTCAATATTTGGCAGAGGGAAATCATCTTTTGGACATGCTTTGTTGAGGTCTTTGAAGTCCGTGCAGATCCTAATAGATTTATCAGACTTAGAAACAAGGACCACATTGGATATCCATGCTACATAGGGAATGACTCGAATGAATCCAGCTTTTAATAACTTTTCCAATTTTTCTTTTACCAATAATGCAACATGAGGATTCATTTTTCTAAGTTTTTGTTTCACGAGCTTGATCCTAGGAGCTATAGATAAGTGGTGCATAAGGAGATTGAGATCTAACCCTGGCATATTGGTGTAGGACCAGGCGTAGTTGATCTTTTTCTCCTTCAAGAATTCTATGAATTGTACCTTCTCTTCTTCTGATATGGATTGTGCTAGATGAACTATTTGAGGATCTTCAACAGTGCCCAAGTTTACTGGCTGTGTTGGTTCAATCAATAGCAAAGATCTTTCCTGAAAGTGTTCAGGGAGGATATCAAGAATCTCATCCTTTGGTGCCTCTAAGAGGTTTTCACCATTGGATACGTCATTTTTCTTTACTATTTTGGGATCTGATACTGCCACAAAGTGGTTTTCACCATCAGTCCACTTTTTCTTTTTCTTTTTCAATTTGTGACTAAGAAACTTGATATCCTCCTGTGACATGTTCTCGCTCCTTGCATTGGTGGAAGAAGGGTGAGGTTCACAAGCATTAAGGTAACAAGCCAGGGAGTGGTCATTGGGAAAGTCAAGGATAGGGGTAGGATCTATTTTGGTCCAATCAATTAGGTCTGGAAGTATCAATTTTAGGGAGTTAGATTCTGGGAAGGACAGCATTGCGTTAGCATCAAAATTGTTAACCGACATGACACAATCTGTTAAGTTAATATCTTTGATGTTTAGATCAATAAGAGTAAGATCATTGTTAAAAGGGTCGTTGTCAGTTATATATGGATCAAACTCTAGTGACTTGTCAGTAGATACCTCATCATCATCCCTTTGTAAAAGGAGGCTTCTTTCTTGTAGCCTATAAAATTCTTCAAGAGTTATGTACTCACCAGTGTCTCCGTCATTGATCGAAGGAAGGAACTATTCTTCTGGTTTAGGAGGATTAGTGTCATTGAAAGGAGTGTCAGGTCATTCACTAGGAGTTAAGGAAGCTGCAAACATGTGAATTGTTTCTATCCCAATTTCCTCGGAGGCAATAGATATCCGATCCCACTCATAGTCATGAGAGTCTGTGATATCATCATCAGATCTATCCAAATATTCAGAAATGTTTATTTGATGGACTTGATTATCTGTTTGTAGATCAAAGTGAGGTAGATAGAGGACATGTGTAATTGTGACCAATTGCCCCCAGTTAGGATGTAAATTCTACGGTCGGGGTTCCTCTTGAGTGATTTTAGCTATGGTGTCTCCTACCTCTTGAATAGGTGGTTGTTCTAGCAAAGGAGTGTGAAGATCCTATGGTACCTCAAAACTAGGTACGTAGCTTTCTCCTTGATATTCAGGATTCTCTGTATCAATATGTAGTAATCTCTCATAAGGCCACGGTTCTGATACTATCTCATTTGTTTTATCACTCTATACTTCAGAAGGTGGACTCTGCTTTGGAGTAGGTTTGTTGGATTGAGTATTAAAGCCCAGTCCTATTTTCTCTATGTTTAGGCGGAACTCCATGGGTATGGGTTCAATGATCCCTCATCCTGTGTCATTCAGAGGTCCCTTTCCTTTGTAACCCATTTGTTTGAGGAAATTATATCCCTTTCCATACTGTTCTGGGGATATCTTTACATGTTTAACCTCAGATTCTACTGGTTCTCCTTTGTAAAGCCAGTTCAAGACTGCCTGCTCTTCGGTGTTATTTGAAGAAGATGTGGATGCATTTATCATGCCAGTTGCCTTGTGTACTTCTAGCTCTTTGAGTGCTAGAGGTGTGAATGTTGATGACGGTTTTCCATAGAATCTCGGTGATACTGGAAGTTCAGTTAGTGAAGGAGTCAGGTCCAACTTGTACTCTCCCATACCTATTTCTTAAAGTTTCAATGTTTTGCTAAAGCCCTTCATGACCATGTCCTTGGTAGTTTCAGGAGCAACTGCATCCATAGCTTCTTTGTTGTGTGGGATCATGCTACCTACTTTGATATTGTTGCAAGTGTAGTTGGCATTTGCAGGAATTGTCACCTCTATCCCATTATGTGGGAACTTGATGCATTGGTGATAAGTGGACGGTACAGCTTGCATCTCGTGAATCCATGGTCTCCCTAGGAGAATGTTGTAAGCTAGTGGTAGATCCAGAACTTGACATATAAAATTCCTTTCAATCGGCCCAACTCTGATGGGTAGACAAATAATACCTCTGGAGGATATTTCTTCCTCATCATATGCTTTGATGGTTATCTTATTTTTAGAGTCAATTGTTTGCTCTGAGAGGCCTAACCTCCTGACTAAATCCAGTGTACAGATATTCAATCCGGCGCCTCCATCTATCAATACATGTCTAACACAGGATTTATGAATAAGAACTTCGATATGGAGGGGTTGATTGTGTGGATGGGTTAATGACTTGTCATCCTCCTTAGAAAAGGAGAGGTAGTGTGGCACTGAGATGTGATTGACCATCGCTTGGAATTTGTCTATATCTATATCCTTTGGAACATTAGCAGCATGTAGAGCTTGTTCTAGGATTTCTCTATGCACCATGGATATTTTGAGCAATTTGAAGATGGAAATTTTGGTAGCGGTTCTTTGCAATTGGTCTACCAAGTCATATTTTGCTCCAGGAATAGTGACCACATGTTTTGCTCCCGGTTTAGGAATAGTGACAATAGGAACCTTGGGTGTGGATGTCAGTTTTGGAGGTCCCTTGATCGTAACCTGTGCTTGGCTCTGGGTTACAGCGCTTGTGGAGGATGAGGCTCCTTTGATTGTGATCATGTTGATGGATTCATTCTTAATGCTGAGCATATTGATCACATTGTCACTCTTGGAATAGGTGTAGTTTATCTCATTACCTTTCCCTTTAGATATTTCCCCTTGATTATAATTAGGGAATGGTTTATTAAATTTTGTGTGATCTTCATTCGTAGTGTGTCCATTCACCTTGATCTTACCTCCTTCGATGAGGTCTTGGATAACATGTTTTAGTTTGAGACAATTATTTGTCTTGTGTCCCTTATTTTTGTGGAAGACACAATAGGAGTTATCATCCCACCATCTCGGTTTGGCCATTGGTTCCCAAGGTTTAGAATCGGGAATCATAAGAACTTTGTTATCCACCAATGTTTTTAAGATGGTCTCAAGAGGTTCCCCAAAAGGTGTGAATGTTCTTTGGGGTTTTGAAGTCCATGTTCGTCCCTTGTCATTGTCATTGTTTGCTTTGGGAACGGGAGGTGTTGCTTTAGCCTCTTTGCTTGCTTGCATTCCATTGGTTAGATTGAATGCTTCAGGTTTAGAATTAATGTGAGAGGCATCAACTACTCTATCATTGACAACATTTTTGTTTTGTTTCCACCATTTAGGCTTGGAGTTGGAGCTACTACCTTTGCTTTCATTTTGAAGGGTGATCTCCCCCTTTTTGACTATGACTTCCTCAATACGGAGGGCATTTTTAATCATCCTATCGAATCTAGGAGAGTCTTGTATTTGTAGAGCATAGCTCAATTCAGGTATGAGATTATTAACAAAGATCTCCATCTTCTCTGCTTCGGGAATGACTCTTGAATATTGTGCAAAAATCTTCCTCCATCTTTGTAGGAAGTGCGTAAAGGATTCTCCCATTTTCTGCTTGGTGTTACATAGATCCATCATGGTGACGTCATGTTGGATGTTGTAGGAGTAATGTTGAATGAACCGTTGCATCAACTCCTCAAATGTTTTGACTTTAGGATTCAACTTTGAGAACCACTCCATGGCATTTCCTCTTAGGCTTCCTGGAAACAGTCGCATGAGGTAAGTGGGTTCGTGCATGTACTCAATGCTTAGAGCACAGAATTCTCTTACATGGTCATGTGGATAAGTTTCCCCTGTGTATTTATCATACTTTGGCCTTGCCACATTAGGAGGAAATGGGACCATTGTGATACTTTTATCAAAAGGAAATGGACAAATGGCATCCAAAGAGTATTTCATTTTTGGTTTGTCCTTCTCTTGTTTGAGGTTTGTGAGCTCTGTTTGCATCTGGTTGAGCTATTTGGTAAGGATAGATATGGGGTTTGGTACTTATTTTCCTTTGAGATCATCCACATTGTAATCCTTGGGTAATTTGACACCCGTGGATGCTAGATGGAAAAAGTATTTTTCTTTATCATCGCCAATTATTCTTTCCAATAATTTGTGGATCCTTTTTCTTTTTAAGCTTCTTGTATTCATCTTCAGGGATTTATTCCTCACTATCTGACCCAAACAGATTATGATTGAACTTGGGTCTTTCTTCTTCTTCCATGCCTACGGATTGTGTTCGTTTGCCATCATCATAACCCTCAAAGGCCTTACTCCATTCGTTAGTGTGGCTATCCATTTGAGGTGAATCACGATCAAAAAGGGAACTGTGAGAAGTTTCTCCTTGGAAGTGTGGTGTTTTAGGAGGCATTTTTGATCCTTTAGTTATGTACTGGTTGCATCTTGTGTTAACCATGAAGTTTTTTCCTCAACTTTTTTAACGTTTCCCAATAGTGCAAGTATGGTTTTCAAATTGTTCAAGTGGGCGTGTCTAGGTAGAAGTGACTATTTGTTTGTTTGGTGGATGTAAATGATTCCAACGTCAGAGGGTTAGAATGCCCTAATAGTGAGCTGGGAATCAAGTTGTTGATAGAAAATGAATAGACCACACATATTGAACCGATCGTGAAGGACTGACTATGCATGTAAGGTGGACATTTCAAAAGTTTTTGAAAATAACAGTAGGGGGACCAGAAGAGACAACAGGGACCAACTAAAGAGCAAAAAGGGTACCTAAAACAACTGAGACCTAAGAAAAACTGCTAGAAATGCCCACTGCCCTGAACGCGAGCTCCCAGATACGAGCCTCTAATGGCACTGGATGCAATCCTAAATCCTAGATGCGACTATATGCTGACTAAATGTGATCCAATGCACTAGATACGATCCTAAATCCTGGATACAATTTGGGAAAAATAGGATGCGATTCTATGATGGTCTTGTCAGTTTTGATCAATTTTGAAAAATTTGTTTTTGAAGTGCGTGAAGGTGTTTGTTTCCAGATTTCGTCAAGAGGTATTTGTAGGACGTGAAAAACACTTATACTCCAGGGTTTTAAATTTGTTGATTGTTTTTTAGGAGCTTATATTTTTAGTGACCTTTTGAACACGTCAGACAGTTTTGCATTGTTAAGAGGATGAATCAAACACTCTTTTGCCCTATTTTCTAGGTGCAGGATGAAAATCTTTGCTCGTTGACTTAGGTACACACTCAAATGCTAATCAGAATACAGCCATCACCAAGCACGCAATGGCTCCAGTCATGATGATGTATTAGCCGAATCCAAACATGAGGGCACGATATGACGAGTATCTTGGGGCAATTACTTTTTGCCTTGCACAAAGATTATCACCCTTTTGGGGATGAATCGGGTATTCTTTCAGTTGAATGTGTTGTAGATTATTGAGCAATCCATTCGAAACTGTCCCCCATAGAATTTCATAAGGCAAAATTGAGGCGTATAGCCCTATGAGTACCTGAATATATATAGTCTCGCAAGCAAGATTCAAGCGGCTCCGCTCTATATATACCCCGATATGTTCAAGGAATGATGTCAAAATTCCAAGAAC
>MU225099.1:4593824-4609399 GCA_018584345.1 Thuja plicata | reverse complement strand
ATATATACACATGTGTGCATGTGTGTATATATACACACATGTATACACACCATATTCAAAGAAATAAAAAAATAAAGAATTAAAATTCCTTATGCATCTTCTCATTCATCTTCCGGGTGAACCAAACGGGTCAGACCATATTCAGGATTTCATTTTGAGGATAAGCATCTTCTTGAATTGACCATATCCAGGATATGGTATTCCAGTACCCAAACGGGCCCTAAAGTTGAGCCCTTTTACTTGGTTTTTATTTACACACAACCCTATGCTATATTTTCACTTGGCTATTAATCTAAAATAAACTTCATAATATTCTATATATTTTCACATGGCTATTAATCTAAAATAAACTTCATAATATTCTATATATTTTCACATTCTAATTCAAAGAAAACATTGAATAAATGATAAAAACTAAGTTGAAATGATAATTGACTTCCCATAGTAGTTCCTTTTGAACCTTCCAAATTAAAGTACAACAAAATTAATAACTCATGGTTCAAAATTTCAAGACCTAAATGTTATGACTACATTTAAAAATAAAGTTCTATCACATCCCCACTAATAAATAGGGTCGAAACCTCCTAGGCTCAAGTGATAGGGCCGACTGAAAAAATAAATAAATCCAATAAAATATAATAGTATTTCAATATAAGAGGCCAACCTAGGTAACAAAGGGGTATCGATATGCATGTTTCTTTTGGATTTGATTGTGTGCATTATTTTTTATGCAAAAGCACACACACGATCAAATCAAGAAGCAACATACAAATTATCACAAGGATTGTGGGAATCTACTTACTCTAAAGGGGTATCGATTTAAAAGGGTCGACTAAATTAAGGCGACTTAGTTAATATTCAAAGGAATTGACTCACATTCCTTCTAAATTAAAGAGGAACATCATAAGAAATGCTTGAGGAGGTGTAACCTTGCAAAGGTAATGGTTGGTGAAGAATACTCTTGTAAATAAATTATATTATTAAAATTATTTTTTATATTAATAAGCTACAAAACAAGGGTGTTGTCCCTATAAACAATTCAATCCAAAAGGTATAAAGTTAACAACATAAACAATTGCAACACATTAACATCACATTATCACCATACTAACATAAAAAGCTAACCATCAACAACATAACGAGAAATGAAAGTTTTACCTCTGGAACCATAGTCCAACGAGCTATCTAAACTAATTAAAGTCTTAGCATAAGGCCACATAGGACCATAAACAATATCTAAATTACAAAAAGCCTTAACATAAGGTCACCTGCAACCATAAACAACATTAAAATAAAAAACTAAAGGGAGTTTATCCCTAGCAAACATCTTTGAATTTGCAGCCATCTTGGTGGAGGACATTAGACCAGTCTTCAGTGAGGAACTTCCTTGTAATTTCCTTCATCTTTCTCATTAGTTCCCTTGATTTTTTTTGCAACAACCACAGGGAGGTGGTGGAACTATGTATTACCCTCAGACTGAACCGAGAGGCACTCCCAAGTTTTCTTTCAAGTTCAGTGGCCTTGACTTTAACCTTTTCCAGCTCGTTAGCAGTAGTTTTTGCATTCAAAACAAGTCCCATCCTGCTGAGTTTTGCAAGTCCCTTCTGTCTTGGGTTTATTCATCTCCTCTTCTTTTGGCATCATATCATGTGTGAAATCAATTGACCCCATTCTTATACTCTTTGAAATATTAGTGGAATTGTCTTGAGTCTCAAAGCTTTCCCTCTCCTTTTCCCCCCTTTTTGGCTCCTCAAAATTTCTTTCCTCCTCATTATTCTCGCTACCTTGCTCCTCATCTTCCTTGGTATCATAGTCCACCAAGTTTTTCAATTTTCCCTTTTCAACAAAGCGGGTAGTCAGCCTATGTGACTGCCTAGGGTTACTTTCATTTTTAATATTTTCTTCCCCCGCTTCCTCCTCCTCTTCGTTTACAATCTATTGGATGAAAAATTTGGCCTTTTTAGCAGAGAGGGTAGGTTTCTTCCCCTTTTTCTTGCTACTGCTGGGAAGCAAGGCTCTGTGTTTAAGGTCCCAAACTCATTTTTAGTCACCGAGGGTCGAGGGTGTTGGAGTTTTAGGAGTTCTAGGTCAAGAGACAATTTTAGCAACACCTGGAAATCAAATGCAAGTTTTGTTGCTAGGGCCAAGGGTATCAATAATGCTGACCGAGGGAGAAGTAGCTGATTTTAGGGCTTCTTGCACAATGATTTGCTTGGGGGAGCACAAGACAAGGTGGAAATCATAATTGTTACTTTTAAGACAACACTCAAATATATCCTAAAAGGGGACATTACATATAAAAGAAATAAGATATATCCTAAAAGAAGACATTAAAAATTCACAACTATAAAAGAAAAAAATTCTGAACATGTTTAAAAATTAAAACCAAATATATATTGTGCTGCTGAGATTTTTTAGGATTATTTTTAAAGTGGGAGGTCCCATGAATTTTGTAATGCAATTTATTCTTAAAAGCTTAAGCTCCACAAATTATGGAAGCAGGTGGTCTATGTATTTTTTTATTTAATATATTTAATTCACTTGACTAAATAAATACAAAAGTTCAAAAAAATTATTGATAAGAATTGGAAATTTTTGTATGATTGACAAGTGGAGAAAAAAAACCTAAGCTAGTGAGACAATTTCTAGCCCCCCACCTTTTCCACCAGCTCAAATCTGCACTCTGAAAAGTAGGGGTTGCTAATTTTGAGGAAAAGATTCCAATTAATTCCGTACCAAAATTTTTTTGGACTTCATAAGACCACCTGCTCTATCAAAATAGACACTGAACCTCTCATAAAACCGCACCCTAACTCCCATTTCAAATTCACCCTATATAATATCATGTCCTTGACCTAATTTTTATCATCCCCTTAACCTGACTTGTGCCTATATATCGATATTAACCCTCCACAACACGCTCAATGCGCTCAATGCCCTGTGGAGGGTTTCTGTCGTGTCTGCTATGCTGATATCCGATCTGAGCTTGCTGCGAATCGGCCGATACCAAAAGGTGCTGCAATCTTACTAGATGAGAAATTTCAGCTTCTTATTTCACCCGGCCTACATCAATATTTCACGGCAACCTCAAGGATTACAGGCCTTTTTCCATGCCCTGTTATTCAGAGAATTGCCGTATATTTTGTTCTCTTTGACAACTCATTTGGTGTTTATTAGGGTTTGTTCGAGTTATTTGTGTTCGTTTTTTCTTTGACAATTTATTTCTATTATCAGGTTGATAGATCATGGAGTCTGATTTGAAATGTTGATAGATCATAGAGTCTGATCTGAAATGCCCATCTTATTAATTGTAATAATCGACTCAATCGTATCAATCCTATCTATTTTGTCCTTACTTATTAATTAACTTTTAGATTGTGAAAATCGACTCAATCGTATCAATCCTATCTATTTTGTCTCTGGTCGTTTTTCTGAATTTATTAAGAGATCCCTGACTTAAGGTGTTTTCTCTCTGGTTGTTTTTCTGAATTTATTGACAGGTCCATAACCTAAGGTATAATATATGATGCGATAAAGTCTGGTGATGTTAATACAGAGTTTTGATTCAATGGATATTTAGGGTTTAGGGCCTAGGACTTGTTCAATGGTATGAACGTTTCATTTTTCTCTTACACTTGTATATGAAACAATGAGAGGGATCATCTCAGCTCAAGCTGTTCATGTATTGCGCCCATTTTGTTCCTGATTATTCATTTTACATCTATTTAATGTGCATTCCCTTTTGAGTGCTTTACATGCTTTGTTTGTTCAAGTTCAGTTTACAGTTAGAAATGTTATTTATTCGTGTTAAGCAAGAAATTTGTTTTTCTCTGAGATAGTTATTTGGGTTGAGGTCAATTTGGGTAAGAATGATATTTTACAGTTTTTTTTTTTCCATACACAACTGGCTCAGAAAATTTGGTAGATAACAGCCGGCAACAATAAATTATATTCTGGTTATAATATGTTGTCTTTTAGGGCCGTTTGGTTGGGGAATTAAAAAATAATGCAAATCATGGTTATCTATATCCTGGTTATGCAAACTTTGGTTATGCTTTTTTGGGACTGTTTGGTTGCCCTCGAAGATGGATTTGTAAATCCACATTCCAACAGTTAAATCGATGCAGTGCTCTGGACCTGACAAAATATATAAACCAATTTAATCATGCAAACCTTGGAGTGCACTGGACCCGACGGCGAAGTTAAAATGGCTTTAATCTCTATGAAAACCATGGAGATGAAAGTCATTCCACCTCTTCAGCAGGAATTTCGACATTCACAGTTTTGCACAAATGGGGATTTGCAAATCCGTATTCGCATTCAATTTAGAGGTCACCAAACAAGGAATTGCACCCCATAACTGGGTTATGGGCTGCATAACCTGGTTATGGGCTGCATAACCCGGTTATAGCGAAAAGTTATCCAATGATGCATTTGTTCTTCTCTTGCCCTATGTTGATGACATATTATTTAATGACTCGAGCTCAAGGCAAATCTATCCATCTCCCAAATAAATCAATAAATTAAATATAACGCCAGGGACTGAGGTGTGACAGTGATTAACTAGGTCAACGTCTCTGCAGCACCCAAAATGTATCATATTTATTTCAACTATCGATTAATTAAAAGCTGCATAGACTATGGTTTTAATTTATTTAGGGATCTGTGGCTATGAAACAAACTATTTATCCTGATTTATGAAGAGTTTGAAAACTATTTCTCGTGCTAGGAGAGGAGCATTAGGTAGAGTCTAAATTGTATGTCTGATTTTGAGTTTTTTTTGTTTTCCTATAAGATCAAAAGGTTGCCCTTTCTAAGTGCTGATTCGTCTCCCAAATAAATAAATATAAGACCAGGAACTGAGGTGTGACAGTGTTTAACTAGGCTCAATTATTGTGAGTGAACCTTATTTTGTAGGATATGATACTATGAATGTTTATATACTTTTATAAGAAATTGTTGTTGTGTAAAGGTCTTAACTTTTAATTTTTATGCCAAATGATGTTGCTACCTTTTACCAGTATGTTTATGAAGGATAAAAAAATAGATAAATCTTAAAGAGATGTTTTTTGACCTAGTTTTTCTTTAGTAAATTGATGAGGTATTTAGAAATATCAACTTAATACAAAGAATCAAATTCCTTGGCCCATATCTCTTTCTATACTTAGCTAGATCAAAGTTTTAGTGGTTTGAATGGCTCACTAGACCATTACCTCTTATTGGTGTGTGGAGAGATGTTCATACCACGTAACAACACAAAAACATATGGTTAACTAGACTTTTAAATAGGCCTAATCCCAATAAAATATGCATAATCCCAATTAGGCCTATTTAGAAGTCTAATCCTAATGAAATGACATACACAAACTAAGCCACTTTTTAGATACCCATTTGGAAGACCAAAACAATATCCTAGAATCATGTTCTCAACTATCTCCTTATCACCTAACCCACATTGTGTTCGCTAATTAATAGTTCTGTATAGAAGTGGTGGGAGCAATTGACACATCTAAAACATGAGTATAGTATGACAAGAAGTGTAGGGATAAATATGAGCAATTGACATAAGAATCTAGTATGACAAACCTCACACAATATAGGTGGCATACAAGTCAAGGTATTCATAGTAGGAATCCCATGATTGTGGAGATAGAGGAAGGATGGGTTGAATGTGCTTAGCTAAAGATTGACAATTTCCAAGATAGGGTGCTCATTAATTACCTCAAGATTTACTACAAAATAGAGTATGTGCACTCTAAGGGGATGAATTGAGTTGTAACATGTTGCCAACACTCTACATGGATAAAGCATCAACATTTTTTAGTAACAATAAGTACATAATGATATATCAAGCAAAAAATAAATTAGCAAGGCAAATAAAGCCACTAGTTCATACACGGGTAAATTAATAACAACTAGAATTGCATAATATAACATGCGTAATCCTATTGTTGTATACTAGTCTATGCTTATCATTGTGAAGCCATTTGTTGGTGGTATAAGATTGTTTGCAAGATGCACTTTTTTGTTAAATTAATTGGATACATGTAGGTTTGGTGCTCATGTTATGACCTTGTATAAAAAATTGATGTGTGTGACCTAAAGAGTGAATTCCTTGCAAAATTGCATTTTGTTGGAGATGTTGCACCAATACAAGTGTACTCTTACAAAAATCAAGCAATAGCTTGGTTAGTTTGTGTAGCGATATAATTGATGTAGTATCTAGTGAGTTAGTGAAGTATTTAATTAACCATTTAAGAAGCCTATCTCCAAGATCCCATATAAAATTGGTGATGTAACTAGAAGGAATGATTTATTGGCTAGTTGGCCAAATGTCTAAAGGGATTTTGATACAATGCACATTACTTAGTCTATGATTAAAGCCACTCTATAATTATAATAATTGGGAGAGCCACGATCCAAATATGTAGTTGGAGGAGATTAGGTAGATTATCACATGGATAGAACAACTCACGAGTCAAGGATTAGTTAATAGATATCTCTAGTGTACTAGTGTTGGGCCAAATGACAACAATGACTAATTGTGAGAGATCAAGTTGTAGGTATTGTTTGATTTTTCTCAATCCTACACATTCTAGAATGCACTAGTCATGATCATCATGAGACGTTGACCTATACACTCAAAAGCTAAAAGGTATTCTTGTAAGCTATTGGTGTTGTGTCATAGTGCCACTCAAGGCATAACCTCTTGCTACGGAGTGCCAGTGCTATGCAAAACTTGCAACAAGAAAGTGTACCTATCACAACTTGAGCAACATGTCATGTTAAGAGATATCAAGGTTGATGCTCTAGCTGCCTTTGGGTATGGAGTTGCTAGAGTTGGCCAATTTACCACTACAACTATGGTGAACCTAGAGTTTATTGATTTCTCAGTGCAACTATGGTGAACCTAGGGTTTATTGATTTCTCAGTGCAACTATGGTGAACCTAGAGTTGACTGATTTCCCACAACAACTATGGTGAACCTAGTCTTACCCTACAAAAAAAAGGCCAAATGATTAGGACCATTCCTATGATACTTCTTCAAAGGTGTTGTATCTATCATCAATCAAACTTGACATTTTTCGTGGTTGGGACAACATCATGCTTTTCTTTGAATCATTTTATGCAATCTTGCTTGCTTCCATTATCACCCCATCTATCTTTTTCTCTCTTCTCATCATATTTCACACTCTTCGGGCATTTCTATCTTTCATTGGCTCATCCATCCTGAGAGCACACCCATTTTCTCGAGTCTGCATTTCCTCTCAAGGGGTAATCTTTACTTCCATCATCTTTCCTCCTAATCACTCATTTGAATGATTAAGACATCCTCCTAATCTAACCATCTTCTTCCAAGTGTTAAGTTTTTTTTATCAACAATATAAAACACATTGTTTCAAAGTGTTAAGTTTTTTTTTATCAACAGTATAAAACACATTGTTTCAAAGGAGAACAAAATGCAAACACTAAAAAATGACCCATTATTCAATTATAATTTATTCTTGATGTAGTGATTTTTGCATTAAATTGAGTGTTAGTTTTTGCATCAATATTTTGAATCACACTCCACCAAACACCACATTTGCCTTAAGGACACCCAAGTCTTGTTCAAAGAAGATAATTTATTCAGAAGAAAACTTATGGATGCTATTGAGATATACAATCATCCTACCAACGTCAATTGTGATGATGGTTGGAGTCTCAATGTTTCGTGGTGTCCTCTTTTATCCAACCTCAATTAGTCTTCTTTCCTCCTTCAAGTTTCTTGTTCGTCCTTCTCTCTCTCTTTCTTTCTCTTGAGTTGCCAATTACTTCTCCCATGTTAGCATTGCCGCCACCCCCACCCCCATCCCCTCCCCCTCTTGTCTTTCCCTCTCTCCCTGTCCTGGTCTGCCCTCCCTTTTTCTTCTCACTCTTCAAGGATTTAATCTCTGTTGTTCTTTTTATCTTCTCCTCTCCATTCTCCTTTTGCATTCTCTTTAATTTTCTCTCTTTTTAATTTTATTTATCTTCATTCTTTACATACACACATACAAAATATCAATATCAATATCAATAAACACACACACACACACACACACACACACATTCTTTCACATATAATTTTACATAGTTTTATACACACTTCATTTGATTTTACACACACACACACACAGTGATATAAACATATATTCTTTCACATATAATTTTACATAGTTTTATACACACTTCATTTGATTTTTCTTTTATATTACCATCTGTGTTTGTTATGCTTGATCCAACCCGGATTTTGTTTATCGTTTCAACACCCCAGACCATTTGGGACCTCTTGACCAAATTTCAAGGCCTTTTGGTGGGACTAGGTTACCACTTCTGACTTGGTCCCCCATTTTTGCCTCAAAATTTAAATTTCATTTTTAGATCTAACCTCTTCTTTACATTAGAATGCTTTCCATGCATGCATATTTTATTTCAATTTCAAGGCTGATTCCTCAACTGGGGTTTGATTGAGGGAAACCCCTTTATACCCAATAATCTCTCTTTTCTGTGTGTAGGAACATGTAGCATTAATTCTGTAACTAGATTTGGACAATACATGAGCTTGCCTACAATCTGAGACTGAAAACATGCAAAAACACTAGGACAAAGTCACCACTTACGACTTGGTCCTAGACCAAGTTGCCACTTTCGACTTGGTCCCTCCAACTTTTCTCCAAATTTAAATTACATGTCAGAAACTACCTTTGGATTCCCTTTTCGATTGCTGAATTTGTCTGTCTGATTTTTGCTGTCTGATTTCTGTCAGTCTGAATTTGTTGAAAGTCAACCTCCTTTACTATTTTGTCTTATATCTCATCCCCCATATCTCTCTATTTCTTATATATATATATAGTGGAAAGCCGAACAATGAAATAAAGGAAAAAAAGAAAAAGAAAAACCTTAAAATAAACATGTTGTATAGTGACCTATTTTTATATATAGTGGAAAGCCGAACAATGAAATAAAGGAAAAAAAGAAAAAAAGAAAAAGAAAAAACCTTAAAATAAACATGTTATATAGTGACCTATTTTTTCATTCTCATGTAGTTTATTTTAAGGTTTTTCTTTTTTCCTTTATGTTTCTTTCAACTCTCTTCATCCTGATGATTGATCTTTTATTCTTTTTAAATTAATTAAATTAATTTCAATATTTAATTCAACCAATATTATTTACAAATTCATAATTTGAAGCTAAATTTTCTCTCTGTTTCTCATTTTAATCAAACATTTTTAATTATTCTATTAATTATCATTTTCTTCCATTTAAATATCTAACACTTTCTCTCACTTCTCTCATCCAATCAAGCAATTAGTTAAATCCTATTTTTAGCTTCCAACTCCTCTCATCAATTCTTGGTCATCAATCATTAGATTTATTTAATTAAAAACAATTTGTATCCTTGTACATTAATTAAATAATTTTTATGATTTATTTTTTCCATCACGCATAAGGAATTAAATAATTTATTTGTTTAAGTCTAACACTTAAATATCTAACACTTTCTCTCACTTCTCTCATCCAATCAAGCAATTAGTTAAATCCTATTTTTAGCTTCCAACTCCTCTCATCAATTCTTGGTCATCAATCATTAGATTTGTCTTAAATGATATCCATCATTGATTGATATTAGAATAATCTATAAATTCAATTTTCATCTACCATCTTTCTTGCAATTAGTTAAATCCTATTTTGAGCTTCCAGCTCCTCTCATCAATTCTTGGTCATCAATCATTAGATTTGTCTTAAATGATCTCCATCTCATCATATTAGAATAATCTATAAATTCAATTTTCATCTACCATCTTTCTTTAAACATAGTCTTTGAGCTTTCATGTGATCATACTCCCAATTGTGCTTATAATTTTTTTGAGAGTGACATTTCATTCATTCAAAGAAAGTGAACTTTCATGTGATCAATAAATTGTGCTTATAAATTTTTTGAGAGGGCCATATCATTTATTCAAAGAAAGTTAAAAGGACAACGGATATAAGCAAGACGATTGTGTGAGGTATACTTTATTGTTTTATTCTTAATTCATGCATTTTCTTTACTCTATCCGTAGATTAAATTCTTATGCGAATTTGAAGATTTTGTGGATAGCAAGACGATTGTGTGAGGTATACTTTATTGTTTTATTGTTAATTCATGCATTTTCTTTACTCTATCCATAGATTAAAATCTCATGTGAATTTGAAGATTTTGGTTTTTGGTTTGACACAAACAATTGACCAACACTTTATATATATGAATTTAGTTGGTACACACCATATAAAATTTAAGACAAATAACATATTCAGGGTTATTTGTAAAAGCGCTGCAACTAAAAGAATGATTTGTATATTGAAATATAGTTGTTGATAGTATGCCATTGACTTCAGTGTTCAATGATGATATTAATCTTGTTGTTAAACAATCCCTTTTAATTGTTGCATCTCTTGAAATAACAATATCCAAAACTACTTTTCAAGTAGAATTCTACTTCAAACTCTTAAAATGAGCCTCTAAATATTGTATTACACTCTCGAAACTTTATATTACCACTATAGGTATTTATAAGGTTATTGGAATTGTTATTGCATATTGTGTCACATTAGATACAACCCAAGAAACTTATATATCTACTACAAACATTGATTAAGCCAATTGAAATGAAATACAAACTAAAAAACATCTTAAATTCTCCAACTTGATATGTAATTTTATTCACCTATAAATTTGGGGAGATAATAATTTTTTCGTTTGTCTCAAATTTCTCATAGATTTTAATTTAGCCGATAGGCTATTTGTGGGAGCATTGCTCCCTGAAAATTCATTTTCCTACCGGAAAGTTGTAGCCTTTTGACTGTCTTTTTTGTTTTCGATCAATGGACTCAAACACTATTTTTGGAATTTTAGCTATCTTATTTTTCTTGCCCCGTTTTTGTGTTTTTTTTTGTTGCCCTTATCTAAGTTTCTAATTTTTGCTTCTATCTCTATTTTTTAGCTGCTAACCTTATGGCATTTTTTGGCTCTTCATTTATAAAAGCAAATTATTGATTAAATTTCATTCATTTGTTTCAAAGTTCATTCATTTGTTCAGCAACAATTTGGAGAGAAACAAATTTATTGTATTGTATGTCCTCTAATTTTCTTGGATGACCATCATTTGTTTTGGAGACAATCTCCACAGATTTATTGTATTGTATGCCCTCTAATTTTCTCGAATGACCATTTTTGTATAGTATATTATTTTTTCACATCAATAATAATGACTATAGAATTTTAAATTTAAATAATATTTTAATTATTGAAATGAAATTTTAAAATAATTGTTTGGATTGTTGGAGCAATACAGAGCATTTGGTTGATTTTTTGTTAATTCTATTCAAAATTTGTTGCTTAGTTTAAAAGAAAATAGACAAGAAAAGGTTCGGACATTTTTAATAGAAAAATCTATTTTTAAATTGGAAAATTTAGTTACTAGAAACTAATTCAAGATTGGAAGGAATTTCAACTTTTAAAAGATTTATAATAGAAATATCTATTTTAAAATTGGGAAAAATCAAGATAATAAATTTAAAGAAACCTAAATTTTGTAGTTGATTTTTTAAAAGAACCTTTTTTTTTATGAATATAGGCCTTTACTATTAATAATATAACAAAGTACAATATTCAAAAATTTTAAGGATGTCAAATAGAAATGGTCTATTTTGATAATTAGTTAGTATGATAGGTTTTTATTTTTCTAATTTTTTAAGTCTTATATCTATGAATAAAAGTCATTTACAATTTTTAATGGTTTGCAATATTTTGCAATAATAATTAAAAAAATTAAAATTTGAAAGATTTTACAAAGTTGTCAATATGATTTGTAAATTCAAATTATTTACAATTTTCTAATCATTTAAATCTAGAAACATTTAGTAATTTTTGAAAATAAACTTTTATATTGTATAGAAGTTTATATCTATTATATTTCTATTTAAAAATAATTTTGTTATACCTAATATAAGTTTATAGCTATAATTTTATACATATAATCATAAACTTAAATTAGAGTTATGATTTTATTATAATCTTACACATATTATAGTTTTGGTTGCACTAGCATGCATGTGCTAAACCTTATTTCAACCTTCACCCAAACCATGACCCTAAGGCACACATTTAACAAGTGTAACAAAAATGGTATATCTAGGCACACATTTAACAACTTTAACCATAATGATTTTGTTATAAAATATTTTAAAAAATTAAATTATTATTAAATTTCAAATATACTTACCTACCATACCATTCGCAACAATCCCCAACATTAACAGATTTGGCAACACTAATAGAATTTTCACAAATAAATATAATAGAATTTTTTTTATTATAAATATGACTAAGTAGCCATCCATATATAATGTTGAGCCAAAGGGCACAAATGGAGACATGAGAAGGTGCTTATTTTCTTGATATTCATTTGTATATTTATCATTATTCTGATAATGTATGCTTACAATTTGATTTGTTCAAAAATATTCCAACTTAACTATTTCAATATTTATTACCAAACCTTTATATTTTCCATGTTCTATCTAGCACTACCACTGACCTCTAAACTCCTATCAGCTCATTGTTGCATGCACAAAAGCATGCGACTGCTAATCTTCAATTGTTTTGCTTCATGCAAATGGGTTAGGATAAATGTCTCACCACAAAACTAATTCCCTTGTGGGTTTACGTCCTAGGGTTTTCTCTCACTAAAACTTCTAATTTTCACTAAGAAAAATAAAATCTAGCATATACATAAGAACTTCCAAATAAACATATATTTTTGGATAAAACTTTCCTAATGCACTATTTTAACTCCCACTTAAAAATAAATCAATAAAACACTTTTATAAAATGACTTTTAGATCAATTAAGTCACCTTTTCAATTTAATTAAAATAAAATCATCACAAAAATATTTAAACAATAAGTCATAATTATTTTCCCTTCACAAAAGTGATAATATTGTTTTATTTTTTATTCTCAATGTTTAAAATATCAATTTGAGAAAAGTACATTTCTGTAATTAAATTGAAAAAATAAACATTACACTAAGATTTAAAAGTGATGCCTAATTTCAATTTCAAATTTTATACAATTTAAAATTTATTTTATATTTATATATTTTAATTTTAATTTAATTAAATTCGAAAACTTTTTTAACCTAGAAGTTATATGTAGTAGTCTACATATGTTATTTGATAATATAAAATATATGTAAGTGTATAAACTTCTCATCCTCAACTAAACATAAATATGATATCTTTTATAATTGTCATCTAAATACATACACTTACAATTTTTCCTCTTCCAAATAATATACAATTGATGACCATTTTGAAGATTTGCACCACCAAATATTGACCATTTTGAAGACTTGCACCACCAAATATTAAAGAACTTACAAGACAAAAAGAACAGTAAAATCGACCATTTGATACATAAAATATTTTGATAGATTTCAAATTTAAATTTAAATTATTTGTTTAAAGTAAATTGCAGTGGAAGGATCAAAATCAGGAGCAGAATGGTTCTGTGGAGGCTTAATTAACACTAATATGAAATAAAGAGCTATTCCACTCTCATTAGGACCTGCAGCTTGAAAATGGTAGAAAAACTACAATTCTTACAATTGCAGGAAATTCACAGTTTGGATATGTTGAAAAGGCTGTAGAAACTTTCAAGTAAAGGCAATTGGCAGGTGTAAAGCCAAAATCTACAACCTTTGACAGCATCATCCCTGCCCGTGCCAAAATAGCAGCTTTAGAACAGGGTATGGAGATTTTTGTCAGATATAATAGTTGAAAATGCTATGATAGACATGTATGCACAATGTGGAAGTATAGACAAGATTTGTGAATTGTTCGATAGAATAACTCAAATAAAAATGGGAGCTTTAGAATAGCGCATAGAGATCCATCATAGGATAATGAAAGGGTTTTTTTTCATCAGACATAATAGTTGATAATGGTATGGTAGACATGGATGCAAAATATGAAGGTATAGACGGGGTACATGAATTGTTTGACAGAATGCCTCGAATAAATATGATCTCTCATGGACTATAATGATTGGATTGGAACAAAATGGATTTATTCAGAAGGCTTTAGAAGAATTGAAGCAAATGCAGTTTGCAGCTCACTCGGGTAGGAGCCTTCTTCAGCTGAAAGAAGCATATGCATATCGAAGAGCTGGGCATTGGCTAGGAATGAAAGCACATATCAAATCTAAAAGGTATGGAATTGGCAATGAAATAATGTTGGAATAATGTTTACATATATATTTAATTCTCGATTCAATACTTGCTGAAAAGAATGGAGTTTGTGTGAATACTACCAGTATATAACCAGTACTAATCACGCCAAGGAGGAAATGCATGATATTACCTTTTAGTTTTGTAATTTCAGAAAGTAACAACGAAATAGAGGGAAAATGCGACATTTACAAAGTGTCAAATGGCTCATAAGCCCCAGCAAGGTAAAAAAATTAATCAAGAGCTTAGGTAGAAAGTACTCTCAACATCTTGCATCTTAAAGATTACTGTCCTTCAATATTCTGTTAAATGCTCGTTGCCGGGGAATTTCTACGCCTAGAAAATGTATTCTAAACATTTAGTCCTCAAGATGTACTGTAAATAATTAGTCCAAGACTTATAGGGGGTGCTATACCTGATTTCTGTTGTCTTAAAAAAAAATTAGCCCGAAACATGCAATAGCTATTCCAGAGAATCCTCTTATATACTTACGTTGTTTCTTTCCTCCATCTCCCATTTCTGCGAATTGCTTAGTACAACAAGAAAACCCAATGCAAAAGAGTTAGTGAAAAAATGAAGGCGACCATAGAAAGTTTAAAAACTGAGCATTTGTAAACCTTGCCGTCACTCTCTATGAACTGAAGTAGACAGAGGTATATCATGGGTGTTGAGTAATGAAGTACGGGGAACACCGTACGGTAAAGTGTTGAAGATGACCGTACGGTAAAAGGATGAAGATGACCGTACGGTAAAGGGAAGAACCGTACGGTGTTGAAGTATGTGTTTGCACCGTACGACAGAAAGTCACCGTACGGTGAAGAGAATGAAAAGAGGAGTTCCTGTACGGCAAGGAGACTCCCGTACGACGAAGGCTGGAGGTATGGTGGAGTGATGCCGTACGGCCGTAGGGTGTGTCGGATGTGCTATAGGTGCCGGGTGCTGGGTAGTATGTGCCAATACGGAGTACGGCGGGCACGAGTACGTGGTGTGAAGCAGAGTTGGTTGACCGTTCTGAACTGTGACGATTGACATACCGAACTCCATAACGAATTGCATAGTGTATAAATGTATGTGAGATTTGTTGATAGAAAGGGGGTCAAGTCTGTGGTTAACAGTAATGGTTGTATTGCTGTAGAGGCTGCGAGGGCTAAGGCCGTAAGCCTAAAGAACAGTGTCATAGTGGTAGAAGTTGGGTTGATTGTAAAGGCAATCTGAGCCTGAGTCTATTATTTGTATGTAATGTATTGGTTACTGTAATACGAAGGGGTGACACTCTGGTTCT
>MU225099.1:4508112-4538495 GCA_018584345.1 Thuja plicata | reverse complement strand
GTAGAAAGTCTGAAGCAACTTCCTCAACTTTGCAATAATTCAAGTGATATTTCACACCCTCAAAATTGCGTACCAATTGAGAGTTTTCGTTCTCAATGGCCAATTGTGACTACTGCAGAAACCCTAGGCTCCACAATGCACATCCACAACAAACAACAACATCAACAACAAATCTGGATGGTGAGAATGAAGCCCAGAATGCCTATTTATTCTTTTTTCTCCACTTTCTCCAGAAACTTCAAGAACCTTATTTTATTTTAAGTGACTTTATAAAAATATTTTATAATTCAAGTCACTTTATTAAATTAATTAAATATAAAGTTACCTTTTAATATTTATTTATTTGATAACTTTATAAATAATTAACTTAATACCACTTATTTATTTAATTAAAATAATTAACTAGTCATCCTCATAAAATATTCATTATTTTGGACAACTTAATTAATTAAATTAATTAAATCAAATTACCTCCAAAACGGGGACATTACAAAAAATGCCCATTACATTAATATATCTCTGAATATGTAGAACTCACAACATGATCATAACACAGCCCCAAGATGATCTCATACTACGTTGTCACTGACACAATGGTTCAGAGTAAATCTCACATGTAGGACCTGAAGAATGAACAGAAACAGTTGTGATAGTTAGAAACATCCTTGCACTCAAAAATTGAAATTAGTCCCAGCACAAGTCATGAACAAAACACATTGATCCCAATAAAACATAACGATCAATGGGCCCACTGGAAGGATTTACCCGTGTACGAGGCTGCATAAGGTCTCAATATTTTGTATCATCTAGCTATATAGTTTCTTTGGGGGCAGTGCAATTCAAGGAGATGAACACTGTTGTGTCTCCACACAAAAGATAAAAATAATATGAATTCAAGAAAAGCATCTTACAATGTTTGCTTATGCACAATGCAATACTTACATAACTCTAGTCAGATTTGGATGGCTCCATTTGTTAATGGTTTAAATAAGACATGCTTTAATAAGACTTACATAGCTTCAATTAGTAATAGTAAATACTTTCGAATTTTCTTTAAAAAAAAAAAAACCTTTCCTCTAGTTGGTTAGGAATCTTCCATGAACAATGTTTATTAGAAGTATAGTTGTCCTATCATAATCTTTCCTAATTATTATGGATAAGAATATATTTAAATTTTAAATCAAAGCTTGTAATTTTCAGAATTTTTGCTACATTAGTCTTTCGTCTTTTTTGCTTGGTAAATTGAGGGATTAATGCCTCAGCCTCCAGGACACGAATGAGGTCCTGGATGCCAGGTACACATCTTGTGCACTTTCTCGAACAGATTCTCTAGACATTAATGCTACTTTAACAGGAGCAAGCCTAGTGGTTCCCATGATGATTTGAGTACTGGTCTTAATTGTAGTAATACTCCATCTTTACCACTCAGTCATGCCTGATGGGTGTGCTACTGTCAGTCTTTCAGTGACTATTCTTCTTGACCAAGTGCTGCCTTCATACTGCCTTGGATATATGGTTGTTGCTAGGCATCCATACCTTCTTAGGCAAAATTTGTCACTCTTATGTGATGTTCAATATATTGTCATTCATCAATTTATTTTTTCCGCCCAGCTTTCAAAACAACATATGGTTCAGTTCATACTCTTCAGCAGCTACATATTTATTCTCTTTTGAAGTTATTTCATTTCTTTCAGAAGAAGAAAATTCAGATTTTTCCAGCTATATTACATATGTCTGGATCCAATTTTTATATTTGTTTTAAATATTTTATGTGTTCTCAGTTACATAATTCTATACATAAGATTTTCTGTCTAATTTCAGATTTTTTTGAATCTTATAAATTTAATATCTTATGAGATTCAAAACACAATTACCAATTTGATCATTTGCATAAGTATATACAAATATAATGCACCAGTGACAACTATTTTGCTGTGACATCTAGACTTCTGCCAAGTAATATCGTGGAAGTTTACAGATATTGAACTTTCAAGGGGGATTTACAACACAATGAAAGTGGGAACTCATATGAATGCTTTCATGGGATTTACTAAAGTATTCTTTCAGGTCTTATTTTCCCGTTGGTGCAGTTATTCCTCTCTACACCTTTAATTTATGTTCTATAAATATTCAGGTCTAGAATGCTAATATCTCAGGTGCATCTAAATAATCTTTTGCTGTTATAGAATTTCTTCTTCTTTGGTTTCCTCTTCATTTGTATTTGCTAAGGTATGTTGCAAACAAGGCTACTGAAATATTTGAATTGTCTCTAGGTGCACATTTGCACAGCCTATAATGCTATATGTACAAAGCTGGAATTCCGAGTGATATTTATTTGCAATTTATGGCTCCTTCATTCATAAAGCCTGTAATTCATCTTGATGTATCTCTTTGCTGTACAGGAGTTATCTTAAGTGATGTTAGTGTCAGTAGTTTTTGTCATCTCGGTCTAAATGATTGCTAGGGAATTATTGAAAAGTCTTGTAAGGTCATATTTTTGAGTCTAGATGTTTCTTTTTTAAGGTCTAAGTCATGTTCATGAAGGCATTAGTCACTTTTTGGTTTTAGGCGCCAAGGAAAAGCAAGGGGAAGAAAAAGTCAAACTAATAAGAAACTTTCATTTTTTACTAAGTCTCCATGTTGAGTTTTTTTCCTTTTGAAAGTTAAGAGCATGTTGCATGAGAAATTCTTGGGTTTGGTTGAGTGCTGAAGGACTCTTTCTCCAACCTTGGTGTGGAGATCTCATTATTGCACCTAGCTGCTTTGTTACAATGAATATGGCATGTTGCAGAGACCAAGAAGAGAATATGGCACACAGCAAGGAAGTGTGAGAGGTGCCAGGAGTCTGTTTAAGTCTCATCCATGTTACACAACCTGTGTGTTTCCTTCCACTTTCTGTGACGACTACTTATGCCAAGGGCATCTATCTCTCCCTTTACATAGAGAGCTTTTATGCTTATGAAGGAAAGGATCAAGCCTCAAAGAACATGCTGCAGGAGTTCACAGATTCATGATATGTTGGCTTTAAGAATTTAGACCAGTTTCTCGAATCACCATGATCATGCATGTATATGGTATTGCTATATGGAAACATGAAAATGATGCCAAATCAGATACAGACAAATGAAACATGATAGTGAAAAGATAGTGCGTGGGTAATGTTGAAAAGGGTACAATGCTCAAAGATGACAATCGTGCAAGTTGTTTGTTGTTGTTGTTAAATACAAAGCTCTTAAGGAGTTGACATAATACAAGGCATAGTCCAGTGGTCACAATAAAAGGGACAGCTATGGAGAGTAGAGGAGATCTGCCTATTTTTTATGTGAAGAGCTATTGCCTTGAGAGGTTTGAAAGAGTCTAAGAGGGAAATTTCAAGTTTGTTGAGAGTCGTCTATGGCGTTAGAAGGCAAAAGAGGACAGTGCCAAATTAATAAGTGTTAAGAAGGAAGATCATCACATGTAAGGCAGTCAACATGCCATTTCTAACAAATGACAATAGTCTTCAATTCATAAGACCCTTAACCTACAAGAAGAGAGGCACGATAGCTACAAAGGCTAATGAAAGAAAGTGCCTATGTCAAGAAAATGATAGTCACATGAATGATCATTACAACTGATTATTATTTGAAAGGTACCTGCAGGTGACCAGGATCTTTTCACTGTCCAGACATGAAAGGACCATCATTTTGAAGTTCTTAACATCCCACACTGATGAGAGATCAAGGCCAACATTTTTAGTGTATGAATGAGAGCTATGAATGTTGAAAAAGCAATGGAAGAAGACCAAGGAATGAGCAATGTCAGGACAATGGAAAGGCAACATACAGATCTATTATGACAGGTCACGGTTTATGAGGAACCATGAAAAAGCAGCTTTTCAAATGTCAGGATGGTGGTAAAAACAGTCTACAGTCAACAGCTTATAAGAGGGGCAGACATGAATGGATAGGTCTAAGTTAGAGATGACAATGAGTAGAGACTTCGATGACAGTTCATAGAGTAAGTTAAGTGGTCTGTAGCTTTCTTGCTACCAAGAATAACAAGTTTGATGGCAGCCAACATGCTATCATAAACAAATGACTTGAGATATGAAAGCATGAGACACAGTCATAGGGGCAGAGTTCCATGAGGACTGACAATTATAGGCATAAAAGTTGTAGACCTTGCATGGACCAGAGATGACAATGAGTAAAGACATGCAGTTGGAAGATTTATTATGGGCAATCAACATGACTTGTAGATGCCAAAACAAATGGCAGTCCTTAGGAAGACAGTTTAAAGTTTTCTACAAAGGAGGTAGTCAACATGACAGCGTTGTTCACTATGAAAGAAGACAGTGACATGAGAACAAGTGACAACATTAAGACAGTTGAAGGTGGTATCAAATGATGAATGACAGGAAAAATTTCACAGTCCTTGCACAAGAGCATCAAATGACAGGGATCTTAGGTCCCTAGAAGCTTGATGAGAGTCTACTTCATGTCAATGCATGGTACTAAGAGAGAAGTATGACAGTGTTCCGTGGAAAAAGATAGTCTATAGTTGCCTTCAAACTACAGTGAGAAGAGAACAAAGTGCAATGACAGTCTATAGATAGACAATACAGCAGTCTAAGGTGTCATGAAGGATGATAGAATATAAAAGCAGACTAGACACAGTCCTATGGTCAAAGATACATAATCCTTTCAAAGACAAAGGGTATCATGACCTACACATATGCCCACATATGAATGATCCTTTATACCTGTTGATGAGCATATGCCAGATTTTGCATGGATATGGCAGTCATGGGTTGAATGAACAGTGATACAAAGCAATTTGCATTGCAGTTATGACAGAATTCCCTCAAAGACACAGTACAGACCTGTAGAGTACATGCCATGGCAGGATTTTGCTAAAACATACAAGGGGTAGTCACTCAGAGATTAGGAGTTTAATAGGTGTCCTAATGGTCTTCAAGCTCATTCAACACCTCAAAGAGTCCTAATGCTCTTCAAGCTCATTCAAAACATGTCATAGGTGTATGCCAGTGGCAGTTTGAAGGCAATAAAGAGCAATTTGAGGGTAGTTATCCGTCAAAGACACCTATAGCAATAACATTAACACTTTGCAAACATTTAGGAAGTGAAGGTAGCATCTTGGATTCTTTCTAGCAGCATGCAAAGGTGAAGAAGTTGAAGAAGTCAAGTATTACTTCAAAGCCTTGATGGGGATTTTCAAGAAATCGAACAGAAATCAGTTTCCCAAGCGCCCAAGTTTGAGGTTTGACCAATCAACTTATGGAAAACATCTTCATTTGTTCCAAGGACACACATCCTATCTTCTCTCTTGTTTGTTAGATAGGCAAAGTAGATGCTTGGCAAAGTCAGACAACATTGTATTATGAGAGGACTTGATTGTAACACATTATGATGATCGATCAAACATTGTGAATTCAGTTTTCTGAGAAATGTACTGAAAATAGATGCCTATACAGCTAGAATATAGATTTTTTTATTTATAAAGAGCCTTTTTGCCTTCTCATAAGCTGTATTTTGTGCAATATAACCAATGACTGACCTTTTCCTGTGATAAAAAATTGTTGCCTTTGATTTTTTATCTCATTCTCTTTGCCTTTATGCAGTGATGCATCTTTTTGTGAGTCATAGTCTTTGTTTATCAAATTTATGCATTTTCAGCTGTGAAATCCTTCCTTCTGAATAATGTCATGAATGTCAAACTTTTCGATGAAACATTTATGCAGAAATATGTTAGTTTTTGAATTGTGTATGTTGTATTGCTTCTTTAATCACATTGTGTATGCCCAAGCAAGTGCAAGTCACTAAGTTTCTGTTGTATTGCCTCCTTTTCATGTTTTATTCCTTGCAAACGATAATCGAATAGTTAGTTTTAGGTACTACACCAGGGGAACTAGGCCTCTCTGGAGATTCACTCCAACTTATAGGTCACCCGCGACTTTGGAGTGTTTCCATTATTGTAGTTGGAAGCAGAATCACCACACTAATCCCCTAAAGGGTGCATTCCAACATGACAACTGTTACAATTCATGAAAAACTTCACCACGTATGGCATTAAGGGCTTGCTCTCTTTTGCACTAGCACTCATTCATTGTGATTGACTAACATTGCTATTTTTTCTGAAGTTTGCTCCAACTCTAGAAAATAATATAAGAGTATTTGGTTGCTGGTATGTTATAACTTATAATGTATGGAATAACATTGGCTTTTGGAATTCAGGCTGTGGCCGTGGGAGTTGTAGGTGGCTCAGACCTAGGAAGAATAATTTAATAGCTTGGCTAAAGTGGTTTGTGCTAATTACTTTCAAACCTCTTTCAAATGGGAGAAGAAATGATATTAGAGTGAAATAAAAAACATAACATCACACTTCTCTTCAACTGGAAAAATATGAATACAAGTATTCTTGACAATTTATTGTTCTATATGTCATGATTCCCTCCTTTCAACAAGAAGAAAAAAATCTCATTGTATAATTTGAAATGAATGGGGTGCACAGAATTTTTAAGTGGCTATTACCCAGCCTAGACGTGATCTTTGGCAAGATCAAAAGTCTCAATAAGACTACAAATGCTAGATTTATGTCAAGACGTTTTAATAAAACTCATGAGCTAAAGGTCTAAGTTGCTGATTTGGGTGTGCGATGCCTGAATTTTTTCTTTGGGGGGATGCTGGTGCGTTTGGATGCATTTATATATATATTCACTTTCATATAAATTTAATTTTAAAAAATATATAGATAATAAATTGATTAAATTGTCAAAATAATTTAACATTGTTAAATAGATTTGAAATAAAATGATCAAATTTATTATTTACTTAGAAAATAAAATAAAATAAAAAAATTAATATAAATATTTTATATTTATTAAATTAAAATTATTAAAAATAAAATAATATTGTGTTAACTTTTGAATTCATTATAATAAATTTAAAAAAACATTATTATATAAATGTATTTAATATTTTAAATTGTTTAATTTATTATTGTCTAAATAATAAATATGTTATTTATTATTATATATTAAAGTAAATGATAATAATAATAAATAAATAAATCATAAGCTCTCTATGGTTGCGAAATTTATTCAGATCGCAAGCTTATGATATATTCTCTTAAATTTAAATGTACATTGCGTCTAATGCCGGGTTCCTTTAAAACTCTTGTGGGCTACAAAATCGAATCGCAGACATTTTTATAAAAATTTCCATTCCCATTTTTAGTCCGCTTGCCTTTAACTTCGTGTCGCACAACCAAGGAAATCGCTGTACACAACCTCTCGATATCATTGAGAAAACATTGATTTCATTTTCGGGGATGAATGTCGAGGTTTCATTTTCGAGGATGAAGGTCGAGGTTTCTTCATTTCTGCGGGAGATTATTGAATCGCTAGGTATCTTCTCGTATCAGACCGAATGCATTTAGCTTTAAAATGCCTCAATTTTAATACATACAAATTTTCGGGCAAATTACACGGATTTTATAAATTTCATTGGGATTTGCCGAATTTTGAATTTCATGCAAGAAATGCGGCGAACCCTGTGACACATGAATTCAGTATCATTTTTTCTAGATGCGCCTGGATGCTCTGTGGATGCCTCTCGGAAGCGCATCCCAGGCATCCACAGGGCATCCGCGCCCGATTTCGCCTTAGCCCACATCCGCTCCCGCATCCAGCGGCTAGGAGGGCGCATCGGTATCTTAGCTAAAGGTATGCATATTATTGAATATCCTTAAGATCTTGAAGTTCTATTTGTGCATGATTACCTATGACCTGAACAAAAAAGCTTCAACTATATCATTTGAGATAAAAATAGGGTGTAAAAGTATTTATAGTAAGAGTCTATTTTTGTGACCCAACCTACACTTGCATTTGGCAAGTACAGAAGAAGTAGGACTATGAATGTTATATGGTTTGACTTTGTCACACAGATCTAACAAGAACTATTAAATATTTGTTGGTATGCAATGATATTTTCAACGGATGGACTTCCATTGTGGGTATGTGTTGATGTGAGTTTTATTCCACTACAACATACAGAATCAAACACTTAATGTTTTAAGGTGAAACACTAAATACTCAATCCTCTCTTGAATAAGGTCACTTCTCATTCTAAGCTTGCAAAGTAAGATCGCAAGGTGACTTCAAGGTTCTTTTCAATTGTGGATGCTCGCTCAGTGAAATAATGTGATTTGCTTCTAATCACTTAGGGGACTTATGCTATTCATTCAACGGATATCAATTGCTTGCACTTCTAAGATTTAGCTTCACAATGTGCAATGAAAATATAGTTTTTGATTTTTCCAACTCCCACTTCAACTTCAACTTAAACTTAACTTCTACTTCTAACTATGAATGGAAGGAAGCATGGATGACTTGGACTCTACTAGATGCGGTTTTATTAGCAACTTCCACCCACCTTATGCAAGCTTCTAAGGTATACTCAAATGATTTTCATATCAATATCTCCTCTTTAATCCCATCAATGGATGCAAACTAAAGATTGAATATCAATTGAAGTTAAGTGCAATCACTAGCTTACCATGCAAGACACTCTTACCATCAGCAAGAGGTTAGTGGCCTAGTTTTGTTCGAGTCAAACAAGTAAACATCCACAATTTCTTTCATTCAACTAAGCTACATCTAAACAACATACAATGAAATCTATTCCAAGTGAGGGTTGAAGAAACCATGCAACATTTCAAAGCAACATTAAGTAACTCACCATGAAAACCAACCATGAATTATCAATCACTTTGATAGCATTCTAGCAACAATTTGATCAAGTCTCTCCCTTAGCTAGTCTACCTCTACTTCTAGCTCTCTAATCTAATGCTCTCTCTAGCTAATGACTAACTGTTACAAGTGAGAAGGCCTTGGCCTTTTATAGTTGTTCAATTACAATGAAGGTCCAAGATTTATCCCTACAAACCCTAATTAGAGTTGCCATACTATCAACCAATTACATGAGGGCACCACCCAGTGGGCCAATAAGAAAATTACAAAGCTTTTGATAGCCAATGAGAAAATTGTACACTTGGCATAATATGATTGAAACATGTGTAACTGGGATTTCCTGATTGGTAGAAGACAACTAGGTGCCACCTCATCATCCTTATCTTGTAGACTTGAGAAATTCTTTGGTGATGAGAAAATATCTCTTGATACTCAACATTGCCAAGCCTTCAATAGTGATGGCATATCCCCAAATTGCTTCATCTTCTCGAATTTTCTTCATCTTTCCTGGAATTTTCTCATTGCTGTGGCTTGAACTTGCACTTGCAAACTTGAATCTTGACTTGAATTTGTCCTTTGATAACTTTGACTTGAATCCTCTTCTCATTTGGAATCCTCGAGCTTGAGGTTGAAGTCTTGAGCTAGGCCTCGCCATCATCTCCTTTCTCCAACGATTACCTTGCAAAACCAAGGGAGAAAAGGCCTTAAGTTTATGATGATCAGACGTGAAAGAAATCTTAAAATTTTCATGAAACGAAATCATATTAGCATTCAACAAGATAGGATTTCCAAAATAGGCTTGATCTAATAACATGAAATCTGGAAACAACTAAGTTTTTCAACCCAAAACAAACCCAGATTTTGCTATTTCACCCCCTTCATCTCAGATTTTCAGAAAATCTGCTTTAAATATCAAACTCGATGCCCCTTTTGATGTCTTAAGTTGATGAAATTGCTGATCTCACAAGACAATTTGCTGCCTCAAACTTGATAATTCGCTGGTAATTTTGGAGTTTTCTGCCCTTATGTTGATGATTCACTGTAAATTTAGGATAAAATCGTTGCCTTGAGCAGAGGTAATTTGGTGTCTCATGATGTCAATTCGCTATTTCTTTTACAATCTTTTGGTGCTTTGGATGAGGCAATTCACTGCCACCAAGGAGAGAAATTGCTGCCTTAAGCAGAGCTGAAGTTGTTTTGGAATAATGTGAAATGAATTGCCATGGCCTCCTTCATATTGTCACATCCATTTTTGTCTTTGAATTCATGGTGAAATTCCTAGGATGAGAGGAATTTTGACCTGATCTGATCATGCATTATCCTTGTCCACAAAAATTTAACTCCACCTTCAAATTTTATCTCACTTCCTCTTCAAACTGGATTGTTAACCTTATTAAACCATTGCAAGTTGGTGGATTTCAAAGACTAGTTCATGATGAAGGGGTGGAATTTCTTGATCTAGAAGAATTTCCTAGGGCAGAATTCCTTGGCTGAGAGGAATTCCGCCAAGATCAGATTCTCTTTACACCTTTTCTTGCTCTAAAATCTCATCATTAGCCCTTTCACTTCATCATTTTCAACTCCCTAATCGTCAACTTTCAATCCCCACAACTTGGCCACTTGACTTCATGAAGAAAACTATTTTTTACTTTGGCAGAGATCTTAGGATTAGAGGAAAGATTAAGGACGAAATTCCTAGGATTAGAGGAATTCCGCCACCCTTCATTTGCCTTTGTCATGCCTCAAAACTTCTCTTCTACCCTCACAAATTCATCATTTCGATTGCCTTGACCATAAATTTTCTTAATCCCATCAACGTTTGGTGTTTCCTCTTGGGCAGAATTTTTAGTATTGGAAGAATTTTTTGGGGAGGAACTCCTAGGATCAGACGAATTCCACCAGCCCTAATGCCACATCAAAACTCTCTCATTTTTCCTTCTAAACCTCAACACTTTGATCCCTCGATTCTCAATTTTCTATCCTCATCACTTGAGAGCTTGGGTTGCACCAAGATTTTGATGTTCCATTAGGGCGAAGATTTTAGAAATAGAGGAGTTTTAAGGCGGAATTCCTGGGTTGAGAGGAATTCTGCCACCTCTTGCTCAACTCATCCAGACTTAGTCAAATTTTCAGCTCAGAGGGCGAGAGGATTTATATAAATATAACATTTAAGTATAAGTTATATTTATTTAAATATTGTGAGGATATTTGAGATAGGTTTCAACCTCATAGGAGTTAAAATGAAGATTCTAGATTTTGGGAGTTTCCAAAAAATTCTAGACTTAGCCAAATTTCAGGATTCAGCACGCCTTCAACAATGTTATGAAAGATCCATAATGGATTCTCTTACTAATCTATTGTAAGTTTTAAAATAATAAACTATGTTTTTCTGAGATTTTTGGTGGTCTTACAGAATAGACAGAAGTTGCAGAATGTTTTGTTTCTTTTTGTGTTTTTTGAGAATATTGAAGCAAGTAATGAAAGATGAACAATGCATATGAAAGGAAGCTGAAAACATGTAAGAACATTCAATAAATCAAAATTGATACAAATCGTACCAGACAGATTTCTGATTTATATATTTAGGTAGAAACCCTTATGCAATTTTGATGGAGCTTTACAAACAACAATGGCGCCAATTGGTGGATAGATGGAGGCCACGAACCAAGAATACCAACTATGGCTGGATACAAACATTTACCACATCCAACGTATAGTGTCCAAGCTGCAAATGGCGGCCCTATGCTGCAATAATCACGTCCCAGCTAGACAAATCCAGCCTCTCTGTTGAAACCCTCTGTATGCACTCTGAATCCTCAACACGGAATGGCACCCCTGTCTCTGACAAACAATGCACAAAGCCTGCTGAATCTACTGACAACAACTACTGAGGGCTACGTCCCAGCTAGTCCCAAACCTGGGGTTTGCGTCCCAGAAGAAGAATCGCTCTACCAGAACAAATTCGCCAAAAAAAAGTTTCAAATGTGTAAAAAGATGCCATCAATTAGGTTTCCATCTCCTTATATCTCCTTTCCTTTGCAATTTGAACCCAAAAAGATAATTAAGAGTGCACTTTATAATTAAATGATATTTCTCAATTATGGCGTCCAAACTATAGATAAGATAAGATAAGATGAGATAAATTTATTAATGTCCAACGAAAGACCAACAAGGGTCTATGGGATAGGAAACAAACAGCCAAAAAGCAAGAAACTAGCAGACCACCAAACAGTGGTCGGGGGAACAACAAAAAGAACAAGGAACCAAGCAAGAAGCATAGAACAAAGAACCACTAGGGCAAGGACTAGGGGTCCTTCCCGAGCAGAAAGAAATCTAACACAGAAGGATAGTGACCCGGAAGAATAAGGGTATGGAGTCGTTGCCGTGATCTGCTGGTGGTCTGTCGCTAATGAGTAGAAGCACTGCGAGGTCTCACAGATCTGGAGTGACCGATGGTGGAGGCACATGAGGGCCGCTTCACACCCTGAGTTGAGGGTGAGGGCGAGAAGAAATCCGTAATGAGCTGCTCAGTGACTAGCTTCTGTGGAAATAGAAGTTGCAGGGTATGGTCACGGAGCTGAACCGTCTCCCGTAAATAGAGTGCCAGACACCTCTGGTCAGAGTAGCAAAAGAAGGAAGTCAAGGAGCTGCAATCTCTAAATAAGCAATAGAATCTCCCTCTGATCTCATAGTATATAGGGTAGCGAAAAATGAAATGTGCCTTGGTCTCAATCTCAGACAATGTGCATAAAATGCAAATACGATCCTCTTTGTCAATGTGATGATCAGTCTGTGCTTGCAAGCGGTGAGAGCCGACTCTGAAAGATCCCAACGCGATCCGGAGAGGATGGCACCAACGTTGTGATAAATATTTGGGTCGAACAATGATCCCATCCTGGATGTGTAAGAAGTGCTCAGCATAAAAAGCCATCCTCGGACGTAAACCCCTGCTAGGGTTGGTCCAGGTCGAGATGATGTACTACCTGTAGATGTCAAGTCTGACATGCTCATTCAAATCCTGTTTGGAGGGGAGAAGATGAGCCAGAGCATCCAAAGAAAACTAAAAGGGGGGTAGACGATCAATATCAATCCCGATGGAACCCAAAAGGGAAGTGGCCTGAGCATACCAACAACGAGCTCTAGAGGAGGTGTCAGATCTAGCCAGCTCAATAGAAGAGCACTAGGCGAGGTAAGAGTATCTAGTCTGACCATCCAAAGAGTCTGCGAAGCAACATAGGCGGTGAAGAAACCAAACCAGGTCGAAGATGGCTCCCAACCTAAAGGGATGAGCCCCGAACTCAGCCAGGATGATGCTGTGGGAGGTGGTACGATGACATCTGATGATACGCCGAAGGAGGAGAGTCTGTATACGCTCAATAGAGGCCCAGTCAGAATCAAGGAGAGATGGTCCCCAAACAACAAAGCCATAGAGTGTAGTAGGCCTAACTAGAGAATCCAGGAGGGATAACTTGGACAAGGTGTCCTGAAAGTTGTGTCTAAAGCACTGTCTCTCAATCAGGGCGAGGGAACCCATCCCTTTGTTGATCCTGGACTGAATAGCAGGTCTCAAACTAAAGCGAGGACCAAAAAACTTAACCCCGAGGTATGTGTATGCAGAGGCAATCTCGATCTCCTGTCCCTGGAAGTAGAAATGTAAATGCGAGGTCTTCAAGCAGTTGAAGACCATGACCCGTGTCTTCCCTAGATTAACCACGAGTTGTCTCAAGTCACAAAAGGAGGCCAAGATATCAAGAATTCTCTGGAGACCCTCAGGTGAGGGGGCTAAGAGAATCACGCCATCAACAAAAAGAAGAATGGAAACTAAGACCTGGTGTAAATAGTAGCCATCACCTGGGAGAGACAAGTCTTTGATGAAACCCTCGAGCTCGTCAATGTAGATGCCAAATAAGGTGGGGGAAAGAGGGCATCCCTGTTTCACCCCAATCGTGCTCTGAATAGGATTTGAGAAGCCCTCCAGGGTCCTGAATCTGCCCTCAACACGCTCGTAAAGTCTCACAATAGCAGTCAAAAGAATCTCAGATATCCCAATGTCTCTAAGTCTCTGAAAAAGGGCCACCCGAGGGACGAAATCAAATGCCTTACGAAAGTCAATGAAGCAACAATAGACTTTCGTAGAGCGATAGTGAGCCTCCTCAATGATCGCCCGTAGTGTCAAGATGTGGTCCATGGTCTGGTAATCTATACGAAAACTGGCTTGACCTCTAGCCCTGCAGTCTAAGTTGTCAAGCTATGAAGAAAGGATAGTGTTCAGTGTCGTGGCATAGAGTTTGGCAAAGGTATGCCCAATCATGATGGTTCTGTAGTTGCCGGGGTCCGATATTGATCCAGTTTTGTGGATCAGATGGATCACATGTCTTGACCAAGCCTCAGGGAAGCCGGTGCAAACCACTCTATTAAAGAGTGTAGGAAGATAAGAGCCTAGTACCATGATACTGAGCTTGAGGAGCTCCGCCTAAAAACCATCCTCGTCGGCCGCTCTATTGCATCTCATAGATCTGACGGCCTCGTAAATGCTGGATGCAGTGAAAATATGGTAGTGAGGGGGTGGGATGAGTTGGAGAGATGGTTGGCCCGGGATGTCATAGAGAGTGGAGGTATGGGAGATGAGGGAGGCAAGGTCGATGGTTGAGGGCAGAGGGGGGTGCCGTGGGAATAAGGTACACCAAAAGAGCTTAGGATCATGAGTAAGTGTGTTATACAAGGCTCTGCACTGTGAAGCAATGAAAGCATGTTTCTTTGCGTGAAGAAACCGATGGTAGGAGTAATGAAGATCAACATAATCTGAAGGGAGGGACTCAAAGGCCGAACGTAATCTGTGGTGGAAAGCTTTACAGTCATCGTCGAACCAATGGTTCATGGGGCAAGTGTTCCAACGTTTAGATCTGAAGATAAGGCGATGGGGGATGGAAAGGAAAGCCGACTCCCAAATGGCCTTGGTCATTAGATTTAACATGGAGGTAACATGGCTACACTCAAAGAAGCTCACGGGGGAGAGGAGTCGACACAGGTGGAAGGTGAAAAGGTCACAATCCCCCTCAGTATAGCGGAAGTGGACATGGTTGGGGGCGTGTCCCAAAATAGTCAGGATGCTGGGTGGGTGGGGCGGGCGAAGGGGGGGGAGAAACGGAGCACGAGGCTCAAAAGAGCATGATCAGCCAAAGGAAGGCGGGAGATGGTGAAGCGGCAGATGGAGGGGACAAAGGAGGCAGCAGTGAGCACATAATCGACCACACTAGCCCCACTGACATGAGGCCAACATGTGAAAAGCTCAGAACCGAGAAAGCAAGAAAGGTCGTTCAGAATGATCAGATTGAGAGACTCACAAAGCTGGAGGAGGTGGCGACCATAAGTGGATAACAGCCCGCAATAGTCTTCTGAGGTACGCTGAAGCCCAAGGTTGGCCGGATCTAACTTGGAAGTGCAGGTCCAATCAGTGTCCCGGTCATGTATAGGTGACTGTAACTCTTTAGTCCGTGCTGAAATCTCCGAGGATGAGGATATCGCCTGAGGCACTGAATCTAGAGATGCCCTCTAGAAGATCCTGAAAAGGATCCCCATCCTCGGCACTATGAATGGCATACGACGAGGAGGTCGGTGGGAAGTAGAAAACCGTGATGAAGATATCTCTATGGCGGTGACCAGCGTGGTGTACCCGGATCCACATGAATCTAGAAAATATGTCTGAAAGGACAATAGAGGTAGTGCTGAAAATGCCATCCCGAATCAAACAGGCCACACCACCAGAGCCCCGCACACCACCAGAAGTGCGGACCTCCTCTCTACATACAGATAACCACTGATAACCGATGAAACCCAGGAGGGGACGTGTAGGGCTCTCATGTGTTTCCGTAACCGCCAGGATATCAGCAGACTCGACTGCATCCTGAAGAAGACCCGGTAACGACCAAAGAGAACCGTTATCGTTCCAACAGTTGAGGAGAAGCGAGCCAAAGGGGGGGGGTGGCCCACCTCTGCTCAACTGCTGGTGTGACCATCATTTGGCCTTATCAAGCTGTCTCGGTTCCCACCCAGCAGGGGGAGAATCCTAAATAACTGCTCTAACGTTCCTGACAAGTGCCCATTTCCCACTGCTTTTGGCCTCAGCAACTAGGGATCTGGCTTGTTTCAGTTCTGCCTTCTGTGACCTAGTGAGATCCTCATCCAAATAAATCTTTGAGGGAAGAGTGAATAATTTCCTCTTCGCTCTAAGAGCCCGTAACCTATTGTGTAGGGAAGAGAACCCGATGACAAGTGTACCATCTCAGCCAAACCAACAGCTGTCGAGTGTAATATCGGGAATATCAAGCTGGTCCTTGAGAAAGGATCGTCCAACAAAGGATGGATCAACGGTAGAGGGGAGACCACAGACAAGCAGATTCAACTTGCATTTCCGTCTCATGCGTTCATCAATCATCTTATCCTGGACTAACTCCACAATGCCTGAAAGAGGTGCAACAATAGCATTGTTATTGCAGATAGAGGCCCAGGATTTGACTTTCTCCTCAGTTTCGGTCATTAGTGAAGAATGTTTGGCAACCAAATCAGCTTGTTCTATTTTGATGCTGTTGAGTTCATTCAGTTGTGCAATGAAAGATTCCAGATCAGTTTGAATACTCGTTGCTTGTAATGTGAAGGTGGTAGAGAAACTGTGTAAAAGAGCTCGATCGATTACAACTTGTTGTATGAGAGTGGCCATTTCAGAAGTAAGGGTTGCCATGTTTTTGAGTGACTGATTTTCAGCTTTTGATTTAAGGAGTCGATCAAGGAGCTTCTAGGAGACATTGGATAAAGAAAGACATGTGTCTTTCAGAGCTGCACCATCAATTTCCAGCTTATTCAAGCGGTCCACTATCTACTTATATGTATCTGTATCGGGTGGGGGTTCCATGGCCTTCATCCTCTGCTGTTGTAAAGTGATAAGCAATTAAATGTGTCACAATCTCAGAGTCTTAGACATGATTCAGTCATTCCATCAAACAGTTCTCGTGCAATGTTTTGTTGCTGTCCCAAATACAAAGCACAAGCATTTTGTCGAACAGTTTGTAAGCGTTCTCAAATCATTGCTTTCCAATGAGGTGCAGAAGGAATGATTCCGTCAAAACTCCAGTTAACAGAACACTGTCGTGAGATTCTGGACACAGCCAGGTCCGACAGATGTTTTTAACTGGTGTCTGAAACTGGTCTCCACCTTAGCGCCTGTTGCTTAGCGTTAAAAACACTATTCCTGAATAGAAAAGCACGCCCTGGGTCCCCTTGGTCTTAGGTCGCTGGTCCCTGGTCGCAGAGCCTTCGCTGGTGAAAACACCCATAATAAAATAAAATAAAATAAGATGAATTGCCCTCTGATCTCCTCAGAAGTGCATCTCCCAGTGGTCACAGAGCACTCACAGGTGAACTCCTATGCTGGTCGCCTACGCTGATGGCAGCCACAACAAAAGGAAGGTGAAAATGTCACTTTATTATAATTAAATAGTTCCAAGCACCAAAAATACTCTGGAAGGTGAAAATCATGTAGCAAATTTTGAGACCTTTCCAACGAGCTATAACACAGACATATCAAGCCAGATGAAGCCAGAAAACCCTTAATTACTCCAAAATGGCTATATACATAGCCTTATTTAAAATATTAAAATGCTAACTTAGGAAAATATTTAAATATATTAAAATATATCCCAAATAGCCACAGAACACTTGAAACACCCCAAAATCCTGAAATTGAATATGTCACCTGCCTGTGACTGATGTCGGACAACCTGGGATAACTGGCAGTCTCATCCCTAAAATCTAGGGTTGCTCCTAGAAACTAGGAAACACACCCAAATCTCCTGAAACCGAAACCAAGGGATGACCTTATAGAACCTCAACTCTAGAAGCTAACACCACCTCCTAAAAAGTAGGAATCCCCCTCCAAAAAAATAGGAACTGCTCCCAACTGGTCTGCTACTACCTAAGACACCAAATCTGAACACTGAATAACCTGAATGAGTCTCTAATCTCCATTTCCAGCCTACGAGACCCCATAATAGGATAACTCTCATGTCTCTGCTAGACAGAGCTAAAGAGGGGACATGACAGTCCTCCCTTCCTGGAGATTGCTTGTCAACAAGCAATGCAACACTATATCACCACCATCCCAGACATACCGTTTATACCGTATGTAGTACTTTGACTGCATCTGCTGCACCACTCTGAAAATACGATGTATCCCTAATGTCGGAAACAACTCATCACCTCCTTGAAGTGCAAGTGCCATAAAAAAACCACTGCCTGGATCCCACATCAAGGCATAGTTCACACTGTACATGATAGAGGTGAAGTAGATCACGTCATCACTGTTGAGAATCCAACCCTGACTCCCCTTGTGACCAGAAGTCCACAAATTAGCCATTCTGCTCCTCTGTCATAACTCAGATCAATAACCACCCAAAATCAAACCTGTACCAGTCCATGAAAATCACCCCATAATCTGCCTCTACCCAGAAAATAAAACTCTCTAACTGCTCATACGACTGTCACACTGTAACAGGCAATGCAGACTCTGGAAATGCTAAGTGGACCTAGCCAATGCAACCATTAACCCAACTAGAGTCAAGGCATATGTAGTCTCCAATCAGTAGGGGTATAACTACCCGACCCAAAGAGAGATGTGATACCCTCAAAGATGACTCAAGCATACCCTCGACCCCTATCATAGAGACCTCTAGAGTGACTGATCCACACATGTGAATCATCCCATCACTATGAGAATGGAACGCCTCCTGCCACACAATCCATACCAACAACCATCCAAGCCTACTAACATAACACATACCGACATCAAACACGGTATCAGTCAAGTGGTCCCAATAGTGCCAATCCAAGAAGGATACCCCATAACCTGTCTTCACCCCACAAACAAATCTCTCTATAATTTCATATTCCTGAAGTGCTGGGGTATCTATTTCCATCTTAGGGAAGACTGGATGATACTGACTAGGGTAGCCATCAACCCAACTAGAATCAAGCAACATGAAGTCACCCATCAACAGTGCTATCACTACCCTATCATGCACGACACATAGTCATCTCAGGATCAAGGTGAATGCACTAATTATGTCACTCATCCACGTGCAAACGTATGTATGTTGAAAGTTGATCCCTGAATCATGTATCAAACTGGGATGCATGGCTTCAACCAACTGCTGCACTACTATGATATAAAATCCCAGGTGTGTGGAATGAAGTAACTCATCAAGGATCCTCCAATTGAATGCACTTCACAGGATGATACCAGGATCCCACATCGGATGGGAGTGCTCCCACAACCAAGGTGATATCGTACTAGAATCCCAGTGAAACAAAGCATCAAATGAGACAACACCTGGATCCCAACACAATCTGAACCCACATCCATCTGTCATGAGAAGATACTGATAGTGGAAAGCGTCATCAAAAACAAATCTCTCTGTGGTCACCGTGAAACTCCCACCACTGTGATTACCATCCACAACATCATGCCTGATAATTCCCACCCCATCTTGTAACCATGGCTCTGGATGAAGTCTCTGTGACATAGAGGTGATAACCTCTGTCGGAAATTGAACGACATGATGGTAGATTGTTTGCTGGTCCCACAAACAATCCCACCCAAACTACCCGGTCAGGTCCTTGCAGTCAATAACTCCATCCTCTGAAGTGGAAGTGGACTACCGCACCATGGATAGTAGAAATTTGGAGCCAACTCCCACCTGTGTACCACCCAATCATCTACCATTGGACTAAATGAGAAGTGGATTTTACTCCTCATGGTGCAATCAAGATGGACTCCCATAGGCTCCCTCAATGGCTCTATGGAATAACCCTGTCCAACCAACTCATATCGATGAATCATCTCATCATCACCCAATGGCCTAAATGAGGAGTGATATGCACTCATCACTGTGCAATCAAGATGAAGTACAACAGGCTCTCTCAACGGCTCTGTGTCAAAATCTTGCCCAATAAGCTCACCGTCACTCCCATTGGTCTCATCACACGAATTTGGGTATAATTCATACATCTAATTTCCAAAGTCCAAACAAGGACCTTTCATAGACCAGAACAGACCACCCTGATTCTACTGTGAGATAAACTGGTGTCCATGGTCAGCTGTAGGTGGTGTAATAGTTGATTTTCTCCCTAGAGGGAATAAATCAACATGAGCACTGTATTCCCACTCTAAGGACACTCTACTGGTCTTCTGTGAAGATGTTGTACGGATGTTATCGGAAACCATCACACAACTCTCTAGTAAGTCCACTAGTGTCACTGGGAAACTCTGTATTGTAACTGCCTCTGATGATGAATCTGCCACTCCTAGACTGTCGGTAAGCTCCTCTAACTATAAGTTCACCCCTCGAAGGGCTTCCTAGGTATACTCCAATGACTCACTCATCTCCTCAAGCTCATGGGTGAGCCCGTCAACTTCCTCCTCCTTCTGCATCAGGGCATCATAGCAGATGCAATCCTTCTCTAGAAGATAACTGTGATCAACCACTAACTCTAAATAATCCTACTTCAATATCCCCATAGCCTCATGAAGAGCATGGATCTCTGCCATGGAAAATCCGCTACTATCCTTCTCATCAGTCACGAGAATGCTCCAATTGAGCGCAGATAACATCTGTCGAGTGGCATCAAAGTGTTCAACCACTGTGTCTACCCTCCTGTCATCAACCCTGAGTTGTCTAATCAAGCAATGAGGGGCCTGAAAATGATAATTCTCAGGCATGTGTACTACCTCTAGATCTGCACTATGGTAGGATATTGTGTCTGAGTTTGGTACATCTCTGTAAGGGGTATCTAGTATGCATTCACAAATGCATGCATCCTCATCTATAGTACTGCAACTCTGTACCTCTGAGACCACCTCCTCAGTCAATGATGAAACTGTTGTCACCACACTATGCTCACTCTCATCAGTTTCCCATGTGTCCGCACATACAACCAAATCACGATCTTGTATTTCAGTGCCACTATAAGTACACACTGCTTTGATTTCTCTGGTCTGGTCTAAGAAATCAGACTCATCATGACATGAATTGTCATCACACAATGCCTCTAAAATACCTGTATCTGGATTACTCTCCTGTGCAAACTCACCAAAATCAACCTGACCCTCTATATTACTTCTTGTTCCACCCAAATCAATGCTGGCTACATGTGTTTCAGTCCCGTTTATAACTTTTTCATGTGCATCATCATAGGAGATTTCTTTTCCCACTTGGGGGTTTGCCCTGTTTTTGTCATCTTGTTTTCTTTCATTGCCCATTTCTCAATCAGCGTTGACATGCCTGACTGATATTCACTGAACAACTGGACAAAACTCTTCATTTCTCTAACCAAGCCATTCATTTGTTGATTTCTTTTAATATGTCGGTCTTTCTGTATGGCCATTATTTCTTACTAGCTGTCAACTGAAAGCATAAATGTGTAGGCTAACAACTACCCAGTTGCTTATATGAATTATCAAAACCTTTTATCAAATACCCAAATGCTGGAATGATTTATCAAAACTTTTTATCAACTACCCAGTTTTTGGAGTGAATTATTATAACTTTTTCTGCAGTCATCAATGACAGAATCCCACAAACCCTACAGGCTGGCAGGATGTAGGCTCTGATACCACTGAAAGATCCCCGACAAATTCTCTTACTAATCTGCTGTATGTTTTAAAAAATAAACTATGTTTTTCTGAGATTTTTGGTGGACTTATAGAATAGACAGAAGTTGCAGAATGTTTTGTTTCTTTTTTTGTTTTTTGAGAATATTGAAGCAAGTAATGAAAGATGAACAGTTCATATGAAAGGAAGCTGAAAACATGTAAGAACATTCAATAAATCAAAATTGATACAAATCGTACCAGGCAGGTTTCTGATTTATATATTCAGGTAGAAACCCTTATGCAATTTCGATGGAGCTTTACAAACAATAATGGCACCAACTGGTGGATAGATGGAGGCCACGAACCAAGAATACCAACTATGGCTGTATACAAGCATTTACCACAGCCAACGTATAGTGTCCAAGCTACAAATGGCGGGCCTATGCTGCAATAATCACGTCCCAGCTAGACAAATCCAACCTCTTTGTTGAAACCCTCTGTATGCACTATGAATCCTCAACACAGAATGACACCCCTGTCTCTGACCAACAATGCACAAAGCCTGCTGAATCTACTGACAACAACTGCTGAGGGCTACGTCCCAGCCAATCCCAAACCTAGGGTTTGCGTCCCAGAAGAAGAATCGCTCTACCAAAGCAAATTCACCAAAAATAAGTTTCAAATGTGTAAAAAGATGCCATCAATTAGGTTTCCATCTCCTTATATCTCCTTTCCTTTGCAATTTGAACCCTAAAAGGTAATTAAGAGCGCACTTTATAATTAAATGATATTTCTCAATTATGGCATCCAAACTATAGAGAAAATGCCACTTTATTATAATTAAATAGTTCCAAGCACCAAAAAGACTCTGGAAGGTGAAAATCATGTAGCAAATTTCGAGACCTTTCCAATGAGCTATAACACAGGCATATCAAGCCAGATGAAGCCAAAAAACCCCTTATTACTCCAAAATGGCTATATACATAGCCTTATTTAAAATATTAAAATGCTAACTTAGGAAAATATTAAAATATATCCCAAATAGCCACAAAACACTTGAAACACCCCAAAATCCTGAAATTGAATATGTCACCTGTCTGTGACTGATGCCGGACAACCTGGGACAACTGGCAGTCTCATCCCTAAAATCTAGGGATGCTCCTAGAAACTAGGAAACACACCCAAATCTCCTGAAACTGAAACCAAGGGATGACCTTATAGAACCTCAACTCTGGAAGCTGACACCACCTCCTAAAAAGTAGGAATCCCCCTCCAAAAATCAAGGAACTGTCTCCTAAGATCAAGGAACTGCTCCCAACTGGTCTGCTACTGCCCGAGACATCAAATCCGAACATTGAATAACCTGAATGAGTCTCTAATCACCACTACCAACCTACGAGACCCCATAATAGGCTAACTCTCATGTCTATGCTAGACAAAGCTAAAGAGGGGACATGACATGTTACCTCCCACAACCTTTCCTGACTTTCAAAGGTCAAATTGAAGCTGGAACAAGGATTTTCAAAAGGTTCTGACTCACTTCATCACAAATCCCTTGATTTCAATCTCACCTCCCTGACTAGCTTAGCTCAGCTCTCACGCATATCTCTGACAGACTTGACTTCCCAGCAAGCCAAAAATGCCCAAACTCACTTTTTCGACTTGGAGACCTAAAAATTGTTACCAGCTAAAACCACCTAAGAGCATCTAATACCACTACCACTACCACTACTACTAAAGCAAAAAGAGGGAATCCCCATTTGCAATGGGGCGATGGTGTGAAAACCTCACAACAGTATGGTTAAGGATCAAGAAAATATTTGTTGTTATTATTAAAGAAATTATACTCTATTTGCTAAATAGAGTATTTTGTTCACAATAGTTTTTCTATGATTCTGTTTTATTGAATTTGCACTTGACTCTTATATGAATAAAGACTCTTCATTGTGATTATGTTGACCAAGATAACTTTAAGAATCTAATTTATCTATAATTGGTGATTGTTTTGATCTTTGCACTTGCGGTTATTTCGGATTTTGATATATCTTTTCAGAAAATGGTCTTGCTTCTTAAAAAGATGGCCAAACAATTGGTATTCTAGTATGTTTCTTCGTTCCTAGGAATGGATTTGTGAAATAATAATACAATTAACATCAATTCAATTTTTATTATTTTTTGGCAATATGTATGTTATGATGTGGTCCATGTCATATGAATATATATTGTCCCTTGGACATTAGAACTAGCTAGGCTCACTACCATCCTCATTTCTAGAATAGGTATTGATAACTGTGTTGCAAAATTATCCCCATAAGAAAATCAAATCAAATATTTGATGGGTTTGAGGAATTACAACATACTAACTGTGTACAAGGAAATCTTAGATCTCAAAACTTTCTGCAAACAAGCTCAAACATGAAACATTAGTGGGTTAGCACACTATAAGATTCAAAACATGAAAAAACATGCTAGCAACTAAGAAAACCAAATAACATCGGATTGAGCTTAAGACAAGTATGCACCCTATTTAAACTCGTTTGGATTTTCTCTAAGAATGGATATGGATGTGCTCTCTCAAAAACAAATGGATGAATCCCCAAATGCAATACAATGCAACTATGAATGCAAGATTGATGGAGACGGAGAGATTCAAGAGCTAGTATGAAGAACTAGTCTCAAATCCTCCTCAAGATGAAGATTTAACTACTATGGAATGCAAGATGCAAGATTAAAAACTACGATTCATTCACCAAATTACCTAACATATGATCTCTCGATGATTTAAGCAAATAACTAAGAGCATGAAAACAAATATGAAATCCTAAGACAATTCTAGCATAATAACAATGCACAAAATGAGATAAATTGCAAGAGGCAAGGCTCTCTATTTATAGATTTTTGGAGAGAGGGAAGAGGCTTGGATGAGGTGGCACCTATGTGGCATCCACATAGGAGCCACATAAGGGACACATAGACTTAGAGGAGAGGTCGATTTGAGCATTAAATGCTTTGTGAAGCTCAAGGTTGCTCACACATGCGTGAGCAACCTTGGAGAAAGGAGTTGGGGACAAGGTTGTAAGCGCCATTAAGAGAGTTGGGTGGCTCTCTTGGGATGATTTTCTCACACATGTGTGAGCATTCCATTAGTGCTAAAAAGGTTAGGAATCACACCTTAAGTGTGATTAGTGTGTACTTAAGTGGGAAAGTAGGTTTATTAAGAGGTATAGGTAGGGTAGGGTAGGAGTAGAGTAGGCTTAGGGTAGGCTTCTAGGTTGGATTAATAGGTCTTTAGGATAGGCTTAGATTAATTGTCCATAGAAGAATTAGGGATATGAGGGAATTTTAAAAAATATGAATTTATTAAAAAAGGATTTGTGAGGAAATGTATTTAAATAAAATACATTAGAATAGTATTTAGATTATATGTAAATACTAAGGATGAAACTATTTAATTGATTAAATTAAATAGTTAGATGAATATAAGGTAATTAATAATTAAATTAATATTTTCAGATGTCTACATTTTGCCCCTCTTTGACGTGGCGCTGCAAGTGGTGTTGCGTCAAAGACAAGAAAATAAGTTGCTCCAAAAGAAGTTGGGTTTCTAGGAGTCATGCCGAAGTGACTACAGTTTGAGGTTGTGCCCCTCGAGAAAAGAACACAACAAGGGAAGCGTTGTGGGATTTTCTCAAAAAAAGGACACAACAAGAGGAAGGGGGAAGGGAGATGGGATAAGGGGAGAGAAGTGAATAAATAGGAGCCTTCCATAATGCAAGACGCAAGAATGAATGTAGATGTAATGATGAGTGTAAATGCAATTAATGAGACTTGGGGATCCATTTGTTTAGGAGCATAGATGGAGATCATGCAGAAAGGAGGGAACCAATGTGATGATGGTCAAAGGGAGACCGAGCAACTCCAAGTCTTGTTGAAGGACTTTGATGGAGATGTTCTAGACCCTGCCCCTAGGAAGTCAAGCATTATCAAAACGGAATGATTGACAAAAATTTCATAAAGCTACCGACAAATAGATCATACTACAAAGACACATGTACCAATAGTCACCAGTCACAACACACCAAAATATAGAAGATCAAGGTGGTAATGGGTAGGTTTCTGTTGACACAAAAAAGATTAAATCAAAAAAAAGGCCGCATGACCAAGTAGTCATTCAGTCCAAAATTCTTGCCATGAACATGAGTGTGTGATGGAGGATTTGATAAGCTGACACAGGGAGGATGCACCCTAACGTGCCAGGATTGGATTGTTTGTGAAACTAGATATTCAGTGGCAGGAGCTATGAATAGAATGAGGAATGAGGAGAGTGGGTCTCAAAACTGATTTGGTGAAATACATTATTGCAGGCACTGTGTCTGGGTGACGTGAGGAAGGATGGGTGAAGTGTGAGGTGATGGGGAGGGGGAGGGAGGTGTGGAATAATGTGAAATTGGAGTGAAGAGAAGAATAGTGAATTATGCGTAGTGAGTGGGTGAGGAGAGAGGATGGCGGTGAGATTTATCGTAGTTTTCACGTGGTTTTTTTTTATTTTTATGATTTTTCAAAATTTTTGGACTTTTTAGGCATTTTGGCTGTACAAAGGGATGAGAAGCATAGGAATATACAAGCGTGACAACGAAGCTCAAGAAAAATGGGATAGTCGCAGGGGACAGGGAAAATTTTGGAGGGCACGGGGGCTGTAAGAAGGGCGAGGGGGGGAAAAGAAGGTCATTGTGAATAGTGAAAGAAGAAAAAAAAGAGCTCTAGAGAGAAAAGATGGCTGAGGAGAGTTTGAAGGGGCAGCTTGGAGAGTGCGTGAGGATCTTTGGACGACCCGCGGAGTGGTCGGCAACGATGAGTAGCGAAACTTGAGCTTTGTTTTTTATTGCTTCAATTTCTTTTACGCTTTTGGGAGGGGTAGGATAACATTAATGGGGGTTAAAGGGGTAGCAGACCGTAGACGCTGGTTCCTGCACCAACGTATGTGCATATGTTGATCCCTAGGTTTGCGTCTGTGCAGACGGGGGTACCAGACTAGCATCTGCAAAGATGTTAGACCTGGATCCGCATCTTTGCAGACGTGGGTCAGGGAGGGGAAATCATAGATGCCGATGCATGAATCGACGTCTCCGCCTAGACTGGCGTCTGCGCCCAAAGGGACAGATGCCAAGGGAGGGGGAAACAGGGGGATTTGACAGGGGCCGAGGATGGGTCGAAAAAAGACCTAGGGGTGTGATGCCCTATTTTTGGGAGGGTTAGCTTAGAAAAGGAAGACTGACATGGTTGCAGGATTGATTTTGCAGGCACAGTTTCCATCGCTTGGGTCGAGGGAGCACTGGTCACTGACTATGGAGTTAGGGAGGGAGCTGATGGAGGCAGTCTGGGGACTGATATCCACAGTCAGACTAGATCATGTGCCCGATGGCCTCGACTACGGGTGCATAATGGTATGATGACGACCCTGGTGGAGCGATGACACATCGACACCACCACGTTCCACTTGCCTATAGGAGAGGCGACCATCACACTGGAGGACGTGTGGAGGATTTTGCGGGTACCGATCCGTGGTCTAGTGCCGTGGTATAGGATTGAGGATAGTGAGCATTATATACAGCTTGTGTTTTGTAGACTGCTGAGGAGGATCCCTCGATACAGGACCTGGATGCCATGGCAACCAACTGTGGATCCACGGTTAAGGAGGGTGGTCCTGTTTTTAGCTGGGTCGATCGGGGGTAGGATGTTGGCTGATCTATCAGGCCATGGATTTGGGATGGGCTAGGATGGTTCTCTGGCAGAGATGTTAGAGCTAGGGACTGTGTATTGTTGGGGCTATGTCATGCTCGGGCAGTTGTACCATGATCTGCACATGGTTGCATACCACGGGGTACACAACCTGGGGACAGGTTTGACATTATTACTGGTGTGGGCCTGGGAGCACATTGTAGTGCTCCAGACACTATGACTGCGGGAGGTTTTTCAGCCAGGGGAGCCATACACATACAGGTATAGGTTGCCCTTACGATATGTTTCAGTGGGGCATACAGGATATTGGAGGAGACTCCTAGATGAGGTCCACTTTTTGTGCTGGACACCATAAAAGGCATGTGAGGCATGGGGGACCATGGATTGACATACATGGGTGGAGGATGGGAGAGAGGACTTTTTATACCTCTCTTATGTACAGAAAGATTATTACCTTAGGAGGACGATCCACCAAATAGAGAGGTACATGCCCTCTTGAGTGATGAGACAATTTGGACTACAACAGGGGGTTGTGGCGGACGATGATTTGCGTCTGTATGTGACCGGGGAGGTAGGGTTTTGGGGGAGGTATACTGATTCCCTCACAGTTAGGACCACCTGCCGGACATTGGCACAGGTAAACTAGGTGGCCAGGCCAGATGCGGATGATGCAAGGATGAGTGCAGAGTATGTGACTTGGTGGGCCGCACACATGCCATTACGATTAACCCATCCAGCACAGGTAGCTACGCATGAGCAACCAATAGGAGATATGGACGTGGATGATGGGACTGTGGTGGGGGATTCCCTAGAGTCATCAACGACCAGGGGTAGACGAAGGAGAGTGCCTCAGTCACGAGAGCACCGCGTACGCAACAAACCTGATGTACAGGTACATGATCATCAAGCACCCAGATAGGTACAAGGAGAGGGGGATGGATAGGGACAAGGGCCACAGGGACCACCAGGTGAGGGACAGGTATAGGAACCACATGTACCTATACAAAGACAGATGCTGCAGGGGCCACCCGTTGGGTATGTTACACAGGAGGTGCATGACACTATCGTCACAGAGTGAGACAACTTGTAGCCTAAGCGGTGACGAGTACAAGGGCTCGTTGCCATAACATAGGTATCCGAGGCCAGTGTGCAAATAGAGATAGCCCAGGTTCAAGGGGTATTAGTAGGGGAGACAACATGGGCGGACATGGCAGAGGGTGCACCAGACACCTTGTAGGGCAAGGTTGACTCTGAGGAGTTCTCCTTAGAGGAGGCATTGCCACAAGATGCTGCAACATTGCAGACAAAGCTAGACACTCTGACCAACCAGTTAGGGACCTTGACAGATCAGATGGATCAGACCACCGAGTAGGTGGTCACATTGACGACTGAGAGGGATGAGGCGTGAAGGCATACTGAGACATATAGGGCCGAGCGGGACATAGCACGACAGGCGACTACCGTAGGAGGGATGGGACAGGTATTATTAGAGGCATTTGCCGCACACAGGGATGCAGCTAGGGCAGTCAGAGAGGCAACTCATTACATGGCTCTATATTACAAGGTAGTTCCCGAGGATCAATGACAACCCGCATACACAGAGCGGACGCGGTCCCAGAGCACAGGCAGAGATTCTCAGGCATCAGTGGGGATGCCATGTGACCCATCGAGACCAGGGGGAGATGAGGGGCCTTCAAAGCCCGCCCCATGAGTTCACCAGATTATTATGACACACATTTTTATAGTTTTTGGATGAGATGTATATGTATGGCGACACCTAGGTGCATTTTTTATGTATATGATTTATGGACTCATGTATTTTGGATATGGACTCTATATGATGTGTTGGATTCTATATGATGTGTTTTATATGCTGATGTGGAGATTGAATTTTGCAATGCAGGATGTGATTGAGCATGCCTTGATATGCATACTGACATTTTATGATGCAGGATGTGATGTATGTGCTTTATGATCTGGATGCTATGCAGGATGAGATGCTTATATGATGTTTATGTTATGCAGGATGTAATGCTTATATGGTCTATATGTTATGCAGGTGGTGATGCTTATATGATCTATATGTTATGCAGGATGTGATTTTTTTTTTTTTAAATCTTTTTATATGCATATGATGGGATGAACTAAATGCAATCTATAAATTCTATCTAAAATGCATGATGTAATGAACTTAATGGTTAATGTATGTGTTTGGAAATTAATGGAGTAATGTACTAATGCAAATAAGGATCCTAAATGAATTAGTGAGTTTAACTAACGTACTTAATGAACTTGATGAGCTTAATGAAATGAACCTAATGAGATGAGAATAAATGAACTTAATGAGATGAATCTAAAATGAACTTAATGCAATGATACTAAAATGAACTTAGTGAGATGAGACTAAATGAACTTAATGATATGAGACTAAAATGAACATAATGAGATGAATCTAAAATGAACTTAGTGATATGAGACTAAAATGAACGTAATGAGGTGAATCTAAAATGCACTTAATGATATGACACTAAAATGAACGTAATGAGATGAATCTAAAATGAACTTAATGCAATGATCTAAAATGAACTTAATGCAATGATACTAAAATGAACTTAATGATATGAGACTAAAATGAACTTAAATAGAAAGGATAACGTGAAATGAATGCTATGTGGGTAAATGAGAGTGTAGTGGACGGGCTAATGGATGCAAAGATGCATGAAAACTAGGATGTAACTAATGCAGTGAATGAGATATGCCTGGTGTGATGAGGTGACCTGATGAAGTGGATTGTAATGCAACATGATGCGGGACAACGAATTCCTATTTTTGTGTGTGTCACTAGTTTGACGAACTCAACGGGCAAACTATAAAAGGACCAGGTAGGCGAAGTGATTTGGGACAGGCAAAGCGAGGAAGCTCAGGATGGCGGGATAGGACGCGAGGGAGTCTTGATAGAACCAGAACCAGGTGGTTATTGTGTGTGCTTGAATGTGACCTCTAAATTAGGCACAAACTCAACATAGTCTTTACTCAATTGTTCAAGTTCACAAAGACAAACATGAATTGTTCATCCTGCAAACACAATTGAAACGACTTGCTGCCTCCTAATTAGTTGTGGGTGTCGATTTTACCCTCAGAACAAGAGCCAACAACCTGACCATTGCTAACATGGAGGATTTCTAAAGCATGAGAAAAGATGAAATTGCCATTATTCTATGAATTGAAATGCAATTAATCTATGAAAGC
>MU225099.1:4494567-4507519 GCA_018584345.1 Thuja plicata | reverse complement strand
GGGGGTGGAATTAATTTAATTAAAAGCACTTAGGACTTTAGAATTAAATCAATTAATCATAGGGATTTTTAGCTAATAAACCTTGAGAATTTAGGAATTAAATATAATGTCAGATTTATGCAAATTTGGGTTTTCTATATTTGAAACATAGTCAATTAAAGTCAATCAGGAGAAGAATTTGCCTAGTACAATAGGACTTCGAAGATGAGAAAATGCACCAAAATTGATTGGATTATAAGGTGCCAATTTTGGGGTGTTGCATTTTGCCCCTCTTTGAATTGATGTGCGAGTAGCGCATTGATTCAAAGAATAGTCTAAAGTGAAGATGAAGATTTTGGAAGTTTAGGTTAGGTCGCCAAGACACCGATCAGATTAAGAGGCAGAATCATCTGAGAGAAGATCAGAATTGGGGTTAGATTGCCCCAATGTCCACTGATAGCTGATGAAGATCCAGGACTATCTCCAGAATCAAGGTTAGATTGCCCCGATATGAAGGTTAGCCCTCCGAGATCCAGGTTAGATTGCCTAGATAACGGTCTAAAGAGTTTTTTGAGAGTCATCTTTAGAACAAAGTGTAACTTTCAGGAATTAGGGCTAGATTGCTCCAATACCCAATGAGATTTCAAGAATCTTCTCCAGAACGAAGCTTGATCCTTGAGGATCTGAGTTAGATTTCTCAGATACCTAGAAAGATAGATGACAAGATGCGAGACATCAAGATGCCCCAAGAGATTCAAGATCACGGAATATCCAATTTTGACCATAAGGTACGAAAAACTAAATATGCCCCAAGTGATGAGATGCCCCTAGCAATGGGGATTTGATTCAGATCAGACTAATTCGAGAATGATGTGAAAAGATTCAATGATGCGATCATCTTGCCCCCTCGGGAGCGAAATTGAAAGATGACACATCATAATGATGAGAGTGAGAAATCGAAGAGAAATAAGATTGAAGAGAGCAGAATCAATTTAGAGCGATCGAGAGGTCCTGTTGATTAGGTTTGACCATAGTTGACCAAAATTGACTAGAGTTGACTTTGATGAAAAGATTGCAGAAACTGAGAAAATGATAACAAGAGATAATCCTGACAAGCAAGCAACGTCAGAAAATTGACTGCACAAGCGTCCAATCGCGTTGGTCCCAAAATTTTAAAATGCAATTTTGAGCTACTTAGGAGTGTCAGATTTTGATTTCGATCACAAAAATGGATTCAGAACAGTCCATTTAGCCAAGGGTGCAATTTTCGCAGAAAATGGAGCACTTTGAAAAATTAGGTCAAAGGCTATATAAGGCTCAGAGGGGTCATTTTCAAATCATTATTCACCTTTTGAATTTAGTGATGGCGAGGGCTCCAGCTGATATTGAGAGCATTCCCATGCATTCACACCGCTTTGAGTGCTCTCGACGACACAACCGACCACCGAAGTATGACGCACTTGTGAGTAATCATAACCTGATCCTATATTTCAAATTTTTTTTTATCAATTTATGTCATTTAGCATGTTTTTAGGCTATTTTAAAATTGTCACGCCCAATCTCGCGCAAGGAAATAGTTTCCTTATGCCGGCCTTAGTTGCCTTTCGCGTGAGGAATCTGAATCCTCGCGCGAGTTAGGGGTTCCACGCGCGGGCCCCTCCCCGGCGCTCGCGCAAAGAGCGCGCTTGTGTCGTGCGAGATTTCTAAAATCTCGCGTGAGAACACATCCCGCGTCGTGCGAGCCAGAAAGCTCGCGGGGGAAAAGAGTTTTCTTGCATGGGAAGCTAGCCAAAGTTAAAAAATTGTCGTTTTATTTCGTCACAGAGTCAGCTAGTTGCCATATGTTAAACTGTGTGTAGGATAGGTCCATAGCTGCATTTGTTGTCTTTTGCTTTGAAAATCATCATGTTGAGGTACTGATCCAATTTTGTCACTTGCTTTGTAGGTCGACTTCCCAAACATTGGTTTCCAATCTCATCATCCTGTTATGGGTGAGCTATTGCACAGGTTGTCAGATGCTGACGGGGCCTACATTGACGGGCTAGGATTTACTTACCTGCGTGATGCACCCGATATTTGGGTGAATCACAGATTACTTGGTGCCTTGGTTGAGAATTTCCATTCAGAGACAAACACTTTTCACTTGCCGTAGGGAGAGATGACGGTGACTCCAGAGGATGTATACCAGATTTTGAGAGTGCCTTTCCATGGAGTTCGCGTGGAGTATGACACGCAGTCGAGAGAAGGTACAACGACTTTGAAAACCATATTTTAGGATGATTTGGTGATGGGTCGGGCCATCTCCTGGGAGGAGTTGATACGCAGTTACGACCGAGATTATCCCTTGGCGGTCGTATTAGCACTGTTTCTAAGTTGTTATCTGGTTCTCGATCGTGGTCAACACCGATTAGAGTGCGGCTGGGGAGTTATGTTGCAGAAGATGTTGGCTGCTCCTGCAGTTACTTTCAGATGGGGCGAGTGCATGCTCATGCAGATGTACCATGAGATGCATGAGATCGTGTATCGAGGTTCTTGTACCATGGCGGCAGGAGTTGTCGTATTACAGATTTGGGCCTGGGAGCACCTTCCCGTATGCAGGCCAATATTCCATGATACACGACAGCCTTTAGAGCCATATATTTACAGATACGCAGGTCCGATGACCTAGCCCGTGCTGGGTAAGACCGAGCAGTGGAGGTCTCAAATAGATGACATGGTCATAATCATATGGCGACCTTGGGCATCCACTGAGGTGTGGGATGATGCTCGCCATGAGTTATCATTTATGTTCTGTTCACGTCCTCTAATAGGATGTACTATTACCATTATTGAGTGCTTCTTGCTCACACGCGTATTGTGCCAGTTCAGGAGGCCGCAGGATGTGTCCCTAGAGTACTGCACCTATGCCTGATTTGTCAATGAGATGAAGAAGGGCTGGCAGAGGTAGCTTGATAGGGGGTGCAGCATGATAGACGCCCGAGTACCACCAACCAGGTGGGATTATATGGTAGCAGTGATGAATGCAGGTGTGACACCCGCATATAGAGACCATATGTTAGCACATCCATTTCCTAGATTTACAGCTCCAGTTGGTCATATACCTCAGGTGGTACAACCACCACCACAGCAGCAGGCACAACAGGTTCCTCCACCAGGACAGCAGCCACAACAGCCACCTCTACAGTAGCAGGAGAGAGTTCTATGGCCTAAGACAGTTCAAACTGATATTCCTATGAGACCCATGGGATCAGATGCAGGTGCTGGGCCCTAGGCAGTCAGGACAGAGCCGCTGAGAAAGTAGATGATACTGTCATGGCTGATGCTATTCTGACTGATCCTCTAGCAGGCGGACAGGTAGCACAGTTACAGGAGGTGCTCCGGAGGGTCAGAGAGAGAGCTCGATAGTCTCAGAGGGAGCGTGACAACCTCCATACATAGGTGATCATTCGGGATATGCGGATATCTGAGAGAGACCGGGAGATCCAGGGGCTGCGAGAGTCACTGGCTAGATCTCAGTTAGAGACTAGATATGAGGCTCCCCAGGCTTCTTATTATTATGCTGCATATACCATTGCGGTGCCTGAGGCAGCGGATCAGATTCAACCCTTCTCAGAGTATGCTGGTGCTCGAGCCGCTCCACTGGGACCACCTCCACCAGGTCCTCCTCCTTAGCAGCAGGGCATACCACCCCCTCCACCTCCACCAGGTGGTGAGATCTTGACATACATTGTATCACCATTTTGACATATTATGCTCGAGTAGCACCCTTGTACATTTTGACAGATCGATATATATATGAGCTTGATTTTTGGCATCATTGTACATGTTTATATATTGCTTTAGATGTGTATGTTTTGTGAGACGATTTCTTATATGATTTAGATGTATGGATTAGAGATGTATGCCATGAATGGATGAATATGCAAATGTTTATGCACATGTTTTATTGATGTATGAAAATGCTATGATAGATGTTAGATGGATAAATGCTATGTATGATTTGATTTATGCTTATAATGGATGCACATGTTTATGGATATATAAATGAAAATGAACGTATGAGAATGCACTTTTTGGAAATGGATGTAATACAATGAATGCCATGATACTAATCATCTCATGCAGGATATCGCAATATACAACAGGTACTAACCAAAAGAATGCACATGAAGATCGAGAGCGAGGACCGGACACTTGTGCAGTTGAGAAGAAACCATGATCAAAGATGAGGACCTTTGAAGAATAAGAAGATGATGAAGAGAGCACCAAAACTACCACAACGCAAGCTTAAAATGCAAATGCAAGCCTACAATGCAAATGCAAGCCTAAGCTAAATGCAATCCTAGGACTTTGGTTGTGGGACTCATCGTATTGATCATCATCGAATGATTTTGGATCATCAAAGTCAATACAATCCTTACTGGTGCCGCTGTGACCATAAGAATATGAATACGACTTTCATCAGATAAAATGTAGGAAACGAACATAAGCACCAAGGCACAAAAGCCAAGGTGACCCGAACATTGTTTCCAGCTTTATATAGTAACAATTCACAAGTAAACAAACACACCAATAACAGTCAAGGAGATAGTTCCGACCTCCCCTTGGCGTACAAATAAACAAGATCGAGGGATGTGAGGCTTTTCCACCTTAATGCAGAAGCTCTTATCAGAGACACCCTATTTATTTGACGTTGCCGGATCATCAAAACCACACCAACAAGCAGTAGGCAAAAGAAAATATCGATGAAATTCATGAGAACAGACAACATTCAGAAAAAGATTCAATCATAGCTCAGCACGTTTCAAGGCTTACGAATGTGTCTATGTTTAGGGTGTTAAAAAACACCATTGTGCTTGTGAGTGCAATGTGTTTGATTGCTATCGAGAGATGTTTACGTCGCGAGATATTCGAAGTGCATTGAAAAACATAGATGTGTCCAAAGAGAGTGTTGAAAAACACTTTTTGATTAAGGTGTTGAGAAACACCAGTTTGTGCCAGTAGAAAGTTGTCCTTTGAGAAGATTACTGACTCAAGTGTAAACTAAAGAGTGATCAAAATGGGGAGCCATGCCCCCAAGTGACGAATGGATCGAAGCCGAACAAATAGATATCGAAATGATGGGAGAAATCTTAGCAATGTAGTAGTAGTAGGTAGACTCAGTGAGAACCACTGGTGATTGTCGCAAGAGATTCTCAAGCATAAAGATCGATAATGAGATCGAAGCATTAGCAAGCAGACGCAGTGAGATCCACTGGTGACTGATGCGAAAGAGATTCTCAAGAAGAGACAAAGTGCTATCGAAGCATCAGCATGCAGACGCAATGAGATCCACTGGTGACCGATGCAAGAGGAGAAAGACTGCCAAAAGATAAGACAATGCCCCCTAGACCAGGTACATGCCCCTGAGTATGACCAGTTTCAATGCATGTGAGGTCGAGAAAAATCTCAAAGATGAAGGAAAGCAAAAGCATGAGCACACTAAAGCAAGAAAGCGAACTAAAGCAGGAAAGCAAACTGAAGCGGAAAAAGCAGCGAAGCAAATGCGAGAAGGCCAAGAGATGCTGTGACAGATAAAGCATTGTGAAACAAGAGGCGCTTATTTACCAGGTTTTCACCATCTTGGTAGAAATTCTATTTTTGCTACCATGATGCCTGTTTACCAGGTTTTCATCAATGGCATATTTTTCTCTTTTTCTCTTTTCTCTTTTTTTTTTTTTTGTATTTTCATTTTTTTCAATTTTTTTATACTTTTTTCTTTTTTGATTTTTTTGTATTTTTTGATTTTTTGATTTTTTTTTTGTATTATCAAGGTGCCTGTTTACCAGATTTTCACCAGGATAATAGATACATCAAAGCGCCTATTTACCATGTTTTCACTAAGATGATCATTTTTTCAGGACATTTTACAATTTTTAGGATTTTCTCAGAATAAAATATGTACACAAGCATGCAAAAGATATCTCAACTGTAGAATTTCTTCAGGTGAAGAGCGTTGATGGGCTCTTTGAGTGGTTCACCTTCTATAGTGGAGAGTTGATAAGCGCCAGACCCAAATATTGCAGTAATAATATAAGGACCAAGCTAGTTTGGCTCAAATTTCCCTTTCTGAGTCCACTGTTGCTGATTCTTAGGGTTCTCTCTTAGGACAAGATCACCCATTTGGAAGTCTCTTGGTCTAACCTTCTTGTTATAGCTCTTAGATATCCTCTTTTGATATGCTCTGAGATGATCGAACGCCACCTTCCGACGTTCATCTAGTAATTCAAGCTCTTGTAGCCGAGATATTCTAATGCCATCATCTGTAATGAGGCCCTTCAAAGAGACTCACAAGGTAGGAATCTCAACCTCAATAGGTAGTATTGCATCTGCACCATAGACTAAAGCAAAGGTCGTGGCCCCTGTTGGAGTTCTTATACTGGTGCGATAGGCCCATAAAGCCAGGTTAATCTGGAGGTGCCAATCTCATCCAGATTTGTGTATCGTACGGTGCAGGATCTTGAGAATTGTTTTATTGGAAGCTTCGGCCTATCCATTACCCTGAGGATAATAAATAGATGACCAGTGTTGAATAATCTTGAACTTAGTGCACAAATTTGTCAGATATTTATTCTTGAATTGTCCTCCATTGTCAGTGATAATAGAGGAGGGTACACCATATCTACAGATAATGTAGTTTAGGATGAACATAGCTACATATTTTCCATCAGCTACACTGAGAGGTACTGCCTCAACCCATTTAGTAAAATAATCCATAGCAATGATGATATACTTATGTCCTCTCAAAGAAGAGGGATATATCTAACCCACTAAGTCAAAATCCCACTGTTGAAATGGCCAAAAGGTGATAAAGGGAATAAGCTCCTTGGCTGAAGCATGAATCAAATTACCATGGAGTTGACATTGTTTGCAAGACTTGGCAAACTGTGTAGCTTCCTTCTCCATATCGGGCCAATAATAACCATTTCTAATAAGTTTATGAGCCAGTGTCAAACCATTTGAGTGAGAACCACAAATGCCTTTATGTACCTCTTCTAGCGCGCGTTTGGACTCATCAGGTTCTAGACACCTAAGGAGGGTATCGTCTAGACCCTGTCTATACAAGTCATTTTCTACGATGACGTACTATGAACTACTGCGGATTAGGTGGCATTTTTCATTTCTAGTATATGTGTCAGGGATAATTTGGTCATGGAGATAAGAGCAGATGTGGTGGTAGCGAGACAAATCATGTCCAATTACTGAACAGACCATCTAGGAGTCAGGAGAGTCATAGGTAGGGTAGCATAATGTCTCCACCAGGAACTCGTGTATGAAATAATTATCCAACATTTGTAACATAGAGGCCAGAGTAGCCATAGCATCAGCCACTTTATTATCCACCCTGGGAATTTGCTGAAAAGTGACATGTGCAAAGTATTTCTTAAGGCTGTCAACCATCTTTTTATAGGGTACCAACTTTTCATCTTTGGTCTGATAGAGATTGTTCACTTGATTGATAAATAGTTGTGAGTCTCCAAATAATTTTAGTTCATCCACTCGCCATTCAATAGCGATCTTTAGTTCGTTGATCAAAGCTTCATATTCAGCAGTGTTATTGGTATAAGGAAACACCATTTTGTATACCTTTGGTAAGGAGTACCGCTGAGGTGTGATAAACAAAATTCCAGCTCCTGACCCCTGTTGGGTGAATGAACCATCAAAGAACATTGTCCATGTCTGATGTGTGAGAAGCATAATGGACTCATCTGGGAATTCCATCTTTAATGGTTGATGATCTGTAAGAGGTGCTTCAGCTAACTGATCCGCAATCACCTGTCCTTTGATAGCTTTTCTCTCAACATATTCAATATCAAACTCGCTAAGGAACATGACCCATTTAGCTAGTCTACTTGTGAGGGTAGCTTTACTGAGTAAGTATTTCAATGGATCAATCTTTGCGATAACCTTGTAGTGTGAGCCAACATGTAGTGTCGTAGCTTCTGGGAAGCAAACACCACCGCTAAGCAAGCTTTCTCAATTACTGAATAATTCATTTTGTAAGAGACCAATATTCTGCTGATGTAGTAAATGGCTCTTTATTTATAATTTGGATCTTCTTGGGCCAAGAGAGAACCCAAGGATGTTTTTGTTGTTGAAATATATAAGATCAAAGGCTTCCCCTGAATAGGAGGCATCGGTATGGGCATATTGGCTAGATATTGTTTAATCTGTTGAAATCCTTCTTCACATTCTTTGTTCCAGTCATAAGTCACACCTTTATGCAGAGTTTTGGTGAAAGGTTGTGACTTGTTAGCTAATTGCGAGATGAACCGCCTGATAGATTGGAGCCGACCATGGAGACCTCTAATTTGTTTGATATTACGGGTGGTGGCATTTCCATTATAGCTTGTACCTTTGCCGGATCCACCTCAATTCCTTTTGTCGAGATGATGTAGCCTAGTAATTTTCTTGAAGTAACCCCAAATGCACATTTCTTAGGGTTTAGACGCAACCTGAATTTCTCCATACGATCTAGTATAGGACCTAGATTAGTGAGATGTGTCTTTCTATTCATACTCTTAGCAAGTGTGTCATCCACGTAGTCCTCCATTGTCCTATGCATCATGTCATGAAATATTGTAGTAACAGCTCTTTGATAAGTAGCTCCAGCATTTTTTAAACCAAAGGGCATAACATTCCAATAAAAAGTACCCCATGTACAAGTAAAAGTGGTTTTCTCTTGGTCCTCTGGTGCAATTTTGATCTGATTATATCCAGAGAAGCCATCCATTAGTGAATACATCTCATATCCTTCTGTCATATCCACGATCATGTCAATATTAGGAAGTGGAAAATCATCTTTGGGACATGCCAAATTTAGATCTCTAAAGTCTATGCAGACCCTGATAGATTTATCATGTTTAGTCACTGGGACTATATTAGAGATCCACTCTGCATAATCAATCGCTCGGATGAACCCAACTTTTAGAAGTTTTTCCAATTTTGCCTTGATCAATAAAGCCACATGCAGATGCATCTTTCTAAGTTTTTGTTTAACAGGTTTCACACCTGGTGCTATTGATAAGTGATGCATAATAAGATCAGGATCCACACCCGGCATATCAGAATACATCCATGCAAAATTTATCTTTTTCTCCTGGAAGAATTCTGTGAATTCCTTCAATTCCTCTATAGATAATGACTTGGCCACATGAATGGTATGTGGATGCTCTTCTGTTCCTAGATTTATTGGCTGAGTTGGTTCAATTAACACTGATGAGCATTCCTGGAAGTGACTCAGAAGCACATCAAGTACCTCATCCTCAGGCACCTCAGAGAGGTTTTCACCTTCGGATATGTCTTTTATTTTTACTTTTTTTTGATCTGATACTGTCATAATGTGGTTTTCACCATTAGAGAGCCTATGTTTTCTTCTTTTAATTTTCTGACTAAGATACTTGATGTCAGCCTCGGTCATGTTGACACTTTCTTCACTAGTGGAGGATATTACGGGCTCAACAACATGAAGGTAGCAGGCTAAAGTGTAATCATTCTAGAATGTAAGGACTTCACTAGATGAGGAAGGGGAATTCTAGTCTATTAATTCAGGATGTTGGAGGGAAAGAGATGTGATAGGTTCAAGTGCATTCACAGTATAGTCATCGAAAGCATTAACTAGCAAGCTGAGAGCTAAACTGATCTCGTCCAAAGGTGTGTTTGAATCCTTTTGATCCCTAACGACCAAAGTAGAAGACATGTTAACACCTATAGACTCGAACTCATTAGGATTTTCACTAGACCCCTCACTTATGTCGAGAAGTCTTTCATAAGATCCTGCTGAAAAACTATCAAACTCATACTCATGAGAGTCTGTATCCGAACTCTGACTTGGGTGCTTGCACCATGAAGGTTTTTGAGTTCTTGCAACACTAGCTTGTTCTTGTGTCAACCACTCTTGAAATTCTGGTGGCATGTACCATTCTCCTTTGAAGTTAGGATCTTGTAAGTCTTTGCATTGCTCAAAAGTTAGTGTCTTAAATGGAGTGGTTTGATCAGAATCACTGTCAGTTTCAGCTGTACTAGTACATGGCACAAACTTATCTGGCTCAGCAAAGAATGCTTCCAAGTCTGGAGGGATGGGATAAGGAAAGCAATTGTCATATGAGCTATCTTGTATAGTGTTGACTGTAGCTGTGCTTTCAAGTTCTGGTGAAGGTTCTACTTTTGGCACAAATTTATTGATCCCTAGATGAAACAGGACCTTTTTGAAACCTAAACCAGTGGTGTTGTTTGTCTTTTGACCTATAGCTTGGAAAGGTTCCACTAACCCATTACCATTCACCCCTATTGGGCCACTTCCTTTGTACCCAAAATGTTTCATAATCTTAAGACCCTCACTGTTAGGATTTAATTCACGAGCCAAAGCAGTCTGTTTAGTTATGTTCTTTCCTTTACAAAGCCAAGCCTTGATAGCTCTTTCCTCGTCTTCATCTTCCAATGGTGTATTAGACCGTACAAATGTACCATCATAAACTATCTCAGGAGTAGCGGAAGATTTGTTATGCTCAGAAGGTCTCCCATAAGAGCGAGGAGACAGGGGTAGAGCTGCTAATGACAACATAGGTTCCATTTGATATCCCCCCATGCCTATGTCTATGATTTTTAGTGTCTATTCCATGTCTTTGAGCTTGGCATCACAGAGTTCTATGTATTCTCTATTCATTGGAACAAGACTGTTAGCTGATTGAGTGAGAGCATTACAAGAAGAACCCATACTAGCGGGAACTGTCACCTCTGTGCCTTGAAAAGAAAACTTGATACACTAATGGTATGTAGAAGGAACCGCTTGCATCTCGTGGATCCACAGTCTTCCTAGCAAAATATTATATGCAAGAGGAAGGTCTAGCACCTGACATATGATGTCTCTTTCAACTGGGCCAACCCAAATGGGTAGCACAACTAGACCTTTAGATGTTCTCTCTTCCTCATCATAAGCCTTTATGGTAATTATTTTGTGAGAATCTATGCGATCCTCGCCATAACCTAGCTGAGCAGGAAAATGAGCGGAGCAATATTAAGACCAGCACCGTTATCAATGAGCACGCGGCGAACTAGCTATTTTCCGATCATGACTTCTATGTACAGGGGAGCATTGTGTGGGTGACTAATTGAGTGATCATCTTCTTCAGAGAAGGATAAATAATGTGGCGAGGTCAAGTGACCCACCATGGATTGAAACTGATCCAGATTGATATCTTTGGGGACATTAGCTTCAGTGAGAGCTTTTTCCAGAATCTTCCTATGAGCAGACGAGATTTTCAATAGCTCAATAATAGTTATCTGAGCATTGGTCCTTTGAAGCTGGTCAAGAATGCTATAACCAGCAGTAGGAGGCATAGGGACCACCTTTGTGGTCTTGTTGGTAGAACCAACAACAGTCTTATCCACAGTTTGTTTTGGCATGGACGTAGTAGTAGGAGGGTTAGGACCCTTGATAGAGATTCTAGCGTTAGATCTAGTAACAATGTTCGCATAATCTCGAGATTTTTCAGATTTAGATAATCGAGACCTAGGGCCTCTCAAGACAAACAGGGTTCTAGGTTTAGAAGCATTCCCACTTACCTTTCCAATAAACATATTGCAATATTCCACTTCCACTAGTTTAATCATGTTGATCACATTATCGTAAGTGGTATGTGCGTAATTAAATTTGGCATTTTTATCCTGAGCATTAGAGGATTCACCTTTCTCATGACAAGGAAAGGGATCTTTGAATGCTTGATGGTCTAAATTCTTGTTATGATTCTCCACAATGATAACCTGGTTATCGATCAAATCTTGGACTTTATGACGTAATTGGAGATAGGTAGCAGTCTTATGACCTTTATTTTGATGGTAGTCACAGTAAGCATTCTCATTCCACCAATGAGGTCGTGGTTGTGCATCGTATAGATGTTTCTCCAAAGGAGCAAGGATCTAATTTTGCACCAAAGTTTTGAAAACCACATCAAGCGGTTCTCCCAAAGAGGTAAATTCACGCTTGGGTCACGCTGCCCAAGGTTTGTTGCCAGAAAATTTAGAAGGTTGTTGAGTATTGGTTGCAGCCTTTTTGACAACTTTGGTCACTTGTATACCCGAGGTGAGGTTGAAGACCGGTTTCAAAGAAGTTGAAGTCATGTTATCGACCACCCCATCATTCACAACATCCCTATTTTTGTTGGAAAATTTCCCTTTATCTTTGTTGGAAGATGAGGGATTTTGCTTGTTATCTTTGTACAAGGTCAATTCACCTTTTTTAACCATGAATGCTTCTATTCTCATAGCTTGTTTTATCATACTATCAAAGTGAAGGGGACCTTGAAGTTGGACTTGATACCCGAAGTCCAGGGTGAGATTATCCAAGAATATATCAAGTTTCTCAGACTCGGGTATTTTGCAAGGGTATTTAGTGCAAAGTTGTCTCCATCTTTGGAGAAACATCAAGAATGGTTCCCCTTGCTTTTGCTTAAGGTTGCAAAGGTCCCTTATATTGACAGGATGTTGAATATTGTGAGAATAATGTGTGTGTGTAAATGGGTACTTGTCAGAATCAACACAAACACTCAATAGGTCATTGCATTAGCTTGAAAGGTTAGTCAAAACGTTCAAAATCACTAATATCGGCCTATTTCCTTCTAACTAGAAAGAGTGTAATGAATAACATATTTGGCCCTCAGAATATGCTATAAATCAGTGACCAATACTATTCTAGCATGAAGGATTTAAGATGAAAACAAACTAAAAAGAAGGTAAAACATGTATTTTAGCTCTAAAGAATGAAACTAAAACAATGCAAAAAGCATGGAATGTGAGATGAAATGTAGTTCTAAGATTATTTCAACAGCATAACAATGTGTTTTTGATCTCAAGTGAAGGCTTATTTGCTCTCAAAATAGGCTTCTATTTATAGAAGAATGGGAGAGAGAGAGGGGGGACAAGGTTCATTTATGAA
>MU225099.1:4433793-4458962 GCA_018584345.1 Thuja plicata | reverse complement strand
TTCTTTCCTCTCTTTTTTTTTTATTTTTTATTTTTTTTATTTTTTTGCTATCATTGAGGTGCCTGTTTAGCAGGTTTTCACCAAGACAATTATTTTTTTCAGGACTTTTTTATATATTTTTAGAATAGTGGAATATACCGCCAGCTTTTTAGGCGTAGAAGCGCTTGAGATGAATGATGTTAATGGGATCATTCAAGGGTTCGCCTTCAGGAGTAAAGAGCTGATAAGTGCCAGAGTCAAAGCATGTTGTGATGATGTAAGGCCCTAACCAGGTGACCTCAAACTTGCCTTTCTTTTCTTTGATCCACACCTACCTTTTGATTTTCTTTGAGGACTAGAGCTCCCACCTGAAATTGCCATGCACAGATTTTCTTGTTATAGCTCCTTTTGAGCCAGTTCTGATAAACAATCAGGTGGTCATATGCTTATTGGCATTTTTCATCTAACAAGTTGAGTTGCATGAGCCGTGCCACATAGTAGTCTTCATTTGTGATCAGGTTGTTGAGTGACACACACAATGATGGGATTTCAACCTTGATTGGTAAGACAACATCAACACCATAGAAAAGTGAATAGGGCGTGGTGCCTGTGGGAGTACATTATGCCCAAAGGGAAAGATTGATTTGGAGGTGCCGGTATCGACCAGTATCATTGACAAGGATTTTGAGGAGGGTTTTGTTGGTTGCCTTAGCTTGGCTGTTTATATATACCTTGGGGGAAATATGAACTGGAGAAGTGATGGTGGATACAAAGGCATTCACATAGATCCTCTACATGCTGGTTTTCAAATGGCATACCATGATCGATGAAGATGGTGGCGGGGATGCCAAAATGACAGACAATGTGATAGAGGATGAACTTGGATATCTGGACACCTGTAGTAAGGGTGAGCGGGATCGTTTCAACCCACTTTGTGAAGTACTCTTTAGTTGTGATGATGTAATTGTGTCCTTCTCCGAATAGGGGGTGATCTTACCAACGAGGTCAAAACCCCAACAAGAAAGCGACCATGGAGGCGCAATGGGATGCAGGTCCTAGACTGGAGCATGAATTAGATTGGCATGCTGTTGACAAGGTAGGGATTTCTTTACAAATTCATACGCATCATGTTCCATCGTAGGCCAATAGTATCCTACACTTAGAAGTTGTTTAACTAAGACCATGCCACTCATGTGTGCATTGCAGATCCTAGTGTGTACTTCTTGTAAAGCCTGGGTGGCCTAGTTTTTGTCTAAACACCTAGAGAGAACATTGTGATAACCCCGACGATATAGGGTATTGACTACAATAGTGTAGCAGGAAGCTCTACGAATGAGGTTCTAGCGTTGGGTGTTTGTGAGGTGGGAGGATATGATACCATTTTTTAGATTGCATGGATGTCGTGGTACCATGGGGACTGAGGAGAAACCAAGATGCATACCCTTTCAGAATCGATGTCATCATAAGCAGGCACATAAAATTTCTCAACCAAGAATTCATATTGTGTTGCATCCCGAGGAATCTCCAGGAGGGAGCCAATAATGGACATTGCATATGCAGCTTTATTATGTAATCTAGGTATCTGAGTGATCTGTAAGTTTAGGAAGTGCTCTTTCATTTTGTCAACCATCTCATTGTATGGTAGTAGCTTGTCATCCTTTGTCTTAAACTCACCTAGGACTTGCATGATGATGAGTTGTGAGTCCCTAAAGACATGTATTTTTGTGATATTCCTTTAGATTTCCATTATGAGCCCAACGATAAGTGCTTTGTACTCAGCGATGTTGTCTGTGTAGGGGAATCCCAATTTGAATGATTTTGGGATGCAGTCACCTTGAGGAGTGAGAAAGAGTATTCCTGCTCCTGAACCAGGAGTTGTGTAAGACCCATCAAAATAAAGTTTCCAGGTTGGTTTTTCTTTGACCATGCATAGATGTTCACTTGGAAATTCCATGACTAAAGGATAGGCATCCACTAATGGTGCTTCTGCTAGTTGATCTTCTATAACTTTCTCCTTGATTGTTTTTCTATCCACATATTGGATGTCAAATTCGCATAGGAGCATTACTCATTTTTCCATACGACCTGTGAGAGTGGTTTTTGATAGAAAATATTTGAGAGGATCCACCTTGGAGATGAGCTTTACTGTGTGACTCAACATATAATGGAAAAGTTTTTGAGTGGAAAAAACCACTGCCAGACATGCTTTTTCAATGGGTGAATAATTGAGCTCATAAACCACCAGTGTACAACTGATATAATAGATGGCTCTTTCTTTTTCCATTGTCATCTAATTGAGCTATGAGTGCCCCTAGTGTTGTAGTAGTTGCAAATATATACAAGATAAGAGGTTTTCCTAGTGTCTGTGGTACCAAAATAGGTGGGCTTGTGAGGTATTCTTTGATTTTCTCAAAGATTTTCTGGCAGAGTGGATCCCATTTAAAGTTGGTGTCTTTTCATAGAAGGTTAGTGAATGGACGACACTTGTCTGCTATTTGAGAGATGAAACAACTTATAGATTGCAATTTTCATTGTAGACTTTTTAATTGCCGAAGCGTTCTGGGTGGAGGCATTTACATGATAGCTTTGACTTTCTTTGGATCTATTTCTATGCCTCTTCGTGATACAATGAATCCTAGAAGCTTTCCTGATGTGACCCCAAAAACACATTTCTTGGGGTTGAGCATTAAGCCATAGTGACCAAGCTGATCAAATACACACTCCATTACATTAAGGTGATCTTCTCTTTTTCTTGATTTGGCCAGGATGTCATCCACATAGTCTTCAAGGATTTTGTGGATCATGTCATGAAAGATAACGGTCATGGCTCTCTGATAAGTGGCCCTTGCATTATTTAAGCCAAATGGAATCATATTGTAGCAGAAGGTACCCCAGGGGGTTGTAAATGTTGTCTTATGATGATCTTCTTCTACTATGTAGATCTGATTATATCCAGAGAAACCATCCATGAGAGACAACATCTCATGTCCAGCGGTGAGGTCTATTATCATGTCGATATTCGACATGGGGAAATCATCCTTTGGGCATGCTTTATTAAGATCCTGAAAGTCTGTGCATATCCTGATTGATTTGTCTAGCTTGGATACAAGTACCATGTTGGAGATCCACTAAGAATAGTTGATGGCGCAGATGATCTTAGCTTGGAGGAGTTTTTCTAATTCTGCCTTGACTAATAATGCTACTTTGGGATGCATCTTTCAGAGCTTTTGCTTCACTGGTTTGATATTTGGATCCACTAATAGATGGTGAACCACTAGGCTAGGGTCTAGTCCTGGCATGTGAGAATAGGACCATGCAAATTTGTCTATAGACTCTTGTAGGAGAGTAGTGAGGGCTATTTCTCCACCTTCTGATAATGATGCTGCAATGTAAGTAATGTTGGGATTCTCCTCTATACCCAAGTTTATAGGTTTTATTTCCTCTATGAGAATGGATGACTGCTTGGGCCTATAATCATGGATGAGAGGAAGAGACATATCTTCATCCTCTGGCACCTCAGAGAGGTTTTCACTAACGGATACGACCTTTGTTTTTACTTTTTTTGATGATCAAATAGCGCCCCAGAGGGTTTTCGCCAGGAGATCCATTTTTTTTCTTTTTTATTTTTATTTTCCATTTTGTAGATGAAGATCTCCTCTTCCCCAAAGTATGCCTTTGGGTCTAGTTTGTAGACATGTGCTAAATCATGCCCCCAATCATTTTTCTGTTTGACTGCCCCCATGAATCTTAGGAGCGCATCCTCACTTTGGAATTCATCAATATGTATGACACTTGGTTGGTCCCAATCTATGAGTTCTAGATGGATGAGGGGAAGGTCAATGAATTTAATGGCAAGTTGGCGGAGGAAATATTTTCCTAGGAAGTTTTTATCATGTCATCAAGGACGTCATTGTAGGATCTCACAATCGGGATGTCTTCGGCTTCGCCAATTTCACCGAGGGTATCACGATAGGTGTAGCTATTTTCATTAGTGCCCCAAATTGTGTCAAGACCAAAACCCAATCCTTGACTTCTTGGAAATTGGGGAGGCTCAATGGGAGCCTTCATTCCACCCTCCTCGTGACCTAACCTGCCTCCTTTGTAATTCCATCTCTCTGTTACTAGTTTGTGAGAGTGTGGATATTTTGTTTTGAAATATCCAAGGAGTTTTTTATCAGGGGCCTGAGGATCTTGATATAGCCACCTGTTGATGTTAGGTTCCATTTATTTGATGTTTAGGATTCCATGAGACATATATTTTAAGGATCCCAATTGTCTTGGCTATGGCTCACGTTGATCTATTGTGTTTTGGGTGGATGGCCGCCCTTGGGTGTGCGGGTTTGATGGTAGGGCTCCAACTGGAAAGGTGTCTGACAAGCTATATTCTCTGTAGCCCTAGTTGTTGATATTGACGGTGGAGAGAGTGGCTGAGAGAATGGTTTCTAAGTCCATGTAGGATCTGGATGAACTGGTAACAAAATTATCGATGTCAATCCCAAGACAATGACTTGAATGTGGAAAAGAGGCCTCCAACACACAACAGTATGCGAAGGGTTGGGGATCTACACAGATGGTGATTTCAATGCCATTGTGTGGGAATTTGATGCACTGATGGAGGGTGGAGGGAATGAACTTCATGGAGTGAATCCATAGGCATCCAAGGAGGATGTTGAAGGGGGGTCAAGATCAACAATGTGGCAGTTTGTGTTTTGCACTGCTAGGACCAACTAGATGGGTAGTGAGATGGTACCTACAGATGCGCATTCTAGATTTTCGTAAGCCTTGATGGTAATGACATCAATCATTATGTCTACTTCAATATATCCCAACTATTTGATGAACTTAAAAGTGCATAAATTGAGGGCCGAACCATTATCTATCATGACTCGTTTGATAATAAAATATTTAACCATGACGATGATGCAGAGAGGGAGGTTGTGGTCAAGTTCGGAAGATGGCATGTCTGTTGGTTTGAAGGAGATCCCACAAGATGTGGATAGGTGGCCAACAAGGTTTTGGAATTATGTAGGGTTGATGTCACTGGGGACATGCGATTCTTGTAGAGCCTTATTAAGGATTTCTTGGTGGATAAGTGAATTGTAGAGGAGGTCCATGATGGAGATTTGGGAATGGGTGTTCCCTAGGTGTTCCAATAGGTTGTATTGTGTGCCAGTGAATGGAGTGGTATTTGTACCTATGATAGATATTCTTCCTCGGTAGGTGGTGACTACACACTGACTATATGCACCCTTAACGTGAATGACATTGACTGAGGGTTTTACTTGGGGTACGCAACCGATGAGGTTTTCATAGTTGATATATGCATTGGTATAATCTCTTATCAAGATTATCTCCTTGCTTTCCCTTCCCTTGGTTGGAGGGTTGAGTAGGATTGGTAGGTCCTTTACCGAAGTTGTGTTCAGGAAACACATCTTGATAGATTTACAGGTCCATATTTGGTGACGATTGGGTAGGAGTCTACTATGATCTCTTCACAATTGATGAGGTCTTGGATGTAGTGCTTTAGCTTCATGCACTTTATGGTGGCATGTGTTTTGCTGATATGTGGGTTGCTGATATACTAGCGTGGGAGAGTTTGGAATGGATACAATGATTTGGATGTGCTTGGTATCAGTGGCACCATCGGTCACAATACTCTTATTCTTGTTCCAATAATGAGACCGATCATTGTTAGGTCTATTGTGCTGATTTTATTTGTATAGTTTGATGTTTCTGTCATCTATGAGACCCTTTTTGAGGTCCATTCCTTTTCCTTTGATTTCTTGGTATGTTTATAGACAGTTCATGCAGATATGGTGTGCTAGTTTGGGATGAAGTTTGACAATGAATATCTTTATCAGATGTTTCTTAGAAGGTTGGTATGACAATCTTGTGGTGAGTCCTTGCCACCTCTGAAGGTAATCTGCCAGGATTTCTTCTCCTTTTTTCTTGGAATTGCATAGATCTAGGAGGGATAGTTCATTCTCAATGTGATGTGCATACTACGCTATGAATTTTTTAGACAGTTATGAAAATGTTGTGATAGTGTCGTAGGGGATTTTGTAAAACCACTCAAGAGCTATCCCACCTAGGATTATTGGGAAGAGTCACATGAGAAAGTTATTGTTGTATGCTACCTCTTGGCATGCCATGTAAAATTCTTTAACATGGTTTATATGATATCCCTTACCCTTGTATTTTTCAAATTTGGGAGTCTTGAAGTGTTTGGGGAAGGGTGTGGCAGTGATGGATCAACCAAAGGGATAAGGACAGACTTTCTCAAATTTGAAGGTCTTGGTTTTGGTCCCTGATCAAAGCTCTTTAAGAGTGTTCTTCATTTCTTCCCATTCTTAGTTGACAGGTGGTGGAGTAGGTGCCCCCAATGCATTGGAGCTGGGTGCCTAATATGGGTCAAACACAACCGACGAGTATGGAGGATTCTTTGGGGGATATTGATGTGTGTGATAAGGGGATTGGTTGTAAATGGGTTATGAAGGAGGAAACTATTTTTGGGTGAGGTATTGTTGGGGGATTGAAGGTAATGTCTATTGTGGATGTGATGGTTTTTGATAGAAGAGTTGCACTTACTATGATATCAGATAGGTTGGGTGAGCTTGGGTTAGACCCCATAAGATGGTTGTGTGGTATCACTATTCTGTATAGGATGTGTAAGCTCTAGGTGAATGCCCAAGTAGAAGGAGCAAGGTAGTTGATACGAGAGGGGATGCTTGGTTGTTGAGGAGGTGGGATGGTTTGTGAAATTGCTGATGGAGGCATAACCAAATAATTGGTGTAGGTGGGCTGTTGTTGTTGAATAGGTTGCACAATGGGCTACGTGGTGATGAAGGGATTGATGAACGATTGCTGCGCTTGGGAAGTGGCAGGGTTTGTGATATTGGAATGGATTGGTATCCCAAGTAGGGTAGCTTGAGAATAGCTCCAAGTGGAGGATGAAGTGACATGTGTGGCTTGGCCAAATTGGGAGGCTTGTTGCAAAAGTGTTGGATTTGGTTGTAATTGTGCGGGAGGTACTGGGACACTTTGTAAGGGTATAGATGACTGAGCATGAAATGTGGGCCTTTGTCAAAATAGGGGTTGATTAAAGGCCCCCATGGGTGGCATGCCAGTAGTGAATTGTTGCTTTTGTTGATGTGATATAGGTATGATAGGTGGAAGGGATGTTGGTATTGTAGTGCTTGTAGTTTTTGTGACTTGTGGTTGCGAGATGATTGGCTGAGTGTTGATGGGTTGAGAAATGGTTGATTGTGTGCTGATGGGTTGAGAACCAGCCATAGGTTGTGAGATTTAGGAAGCAATGGGTTGGACAGGTTGTAAAGGTTGGCTAGGCTGTGGTTGTGATGATTGGATAGGTTGTGAAGGTTGGATGGGTTGTGATGTTGGAGGTGGGAAAAGATCAGAGAATGATGACCCCATGATGGAGAATAGAGTTGGTCATGCCATGGTGTGCACTATGGGTTGAAGCAAATGAGGTATGAGAGATGTGACTTGGGATGTCCTTTGAAGTGGGTCAACAATTTCTTCTACCACAAGATGTAAAAATTCACCAGGAATGGTTATGGTTTATGGGATTCATGGTGGTAGAAGTCTAGGTGGTATTTAGATTCCTTTGCACTAAAAGTTGGCCAAGTTGGATGGGTTGTGATGTCGGAGGTGGGAAAAGATCAGAGACTGACGACCCCATGATGGAGAATGGAGTTGGTCATGCCATGGTGTGAAATATGGGTTGAAGCAAATGATGTATGAGAGATGTGACTTGGTATGTCCTTTGAAGCGAGTCAACGATTTCTTCTATCACAACATGGAAAAATTCACCAGGAATGGTTATGGTCCATGGGATTCTTGGTGGTAGAAGTCCAGGTGGTACTTGGATTCCTTCATGCTGAAATTTGGCCAGGATGGTGTGGATTTTGTGTCCTATAATGGCGATGACCATGTGTGCATATCCAAGATGACTCATGAATGCTTCCATGCAACTTATGGTGGGAATCTCATTTGGGCCAGCCCATACATGTTCGCTTGGTTCTTGGCATTGAGGATCAAAAGTCACTGTGGTATTTTTAGGGTTCACTATTGGATTATATGAGCTAGCAATGAGGTTAGTGTCCATGTCCTTCCTCTTCTTAGATCGAGTTTCAGGTGGATTTAAATGGATTTCCTAAGGAGATGCAAGATTCTAAGCGAGGCGCAAGGTTCCTAGATGAGTAAGGATAATGATGTAATGATTTTTGGATTTTGATGCTTTTGGATGATGATTATAGTATGATGGGGGGTGCCTTAAGGAACTAAAGGATGACTTGGTGTAATAAAAGGATTATGAGTTGTTTTCCCTAATGCAAGCTTATATGGATGTGATTGTGTCAACCTAAGACAAAATTATGGTCTTTGGAGGACGAGATTCTTTGTCAATGTAAAACAACCTTTTAATCAAGGTGATGAGGTCACAAAGACAAGATGGGCTACCCTAAACAATTGTTAGTCAAGGGAGCCTAATGATGGTTTTTTTGATAAGATATGGGTACTATGCAACTTGAAAAGATATAACACCAAGTGAGGGATGTGTTTTGGATTTTTGATTTCTCTTTGGATGATTCTATGGAAAGATTTGGATTAGTGCTAGGATGATGCTTGGATTACTTGGATTTTGGTACATTGATTGGGTGATGCATTCCCAAGGATGGAGGCTAAAATGATGGTCCTAAGATGCAAGCTAAATGAAATAAGAAGAGGAGTGAACAAGGATGTTGCGATGTGCTAGCTAGTCGTATTGTTCAAAGTTGACAAAGGTGTGGTTCAAATGGTACTTGGTCATGAAGTATTTTAGATTACTTTGTCGTATTCCTCATGTGTGTGGATCTCTTGCTTGATGAAATCAATGATGTGTTGGTACTTCTTGCTTTCATGAGTGGTGGTCTTTTGTTCCTTGTATACTAGAGGTAATGGAGTCTTCACTTTCTTGTGCTTTCCAAAATCTTACATGTCCCAAGAACAAATGTTTGTATGGTTGTAAGTGTGGGTTTGAATTTCTGCAATTAGGATTCTTTGAACAAGTTCTTGAGAAATGTCTGTTTGTTGAAGATGATGTGGTTGTATGTGTTCAAGGGAAAGAACAAATTTCAATCATGCATCAAAGGTATTGACTACGCTAAGTATACCTTGATTCAAATGTGAACATTCATGTGTCTGAAAACAATCCAACAAGGGAAAAAGCAACCTTCAGGGATACAAGCAAGTGTGAAAAGTCTGAAAGATATCAAATTTTTGTATGTTTCAAGTCACCAATGTTTTGAAAACAATCAAGTACATGCCTACCTAAGGAATTTTTCTTAGCTTGAAAATGATTTCCTGCAAACGTAGGTACACACACAAGAGCTAATTAGAATACAACCATCACCAAGCATGCAATGGCTCTAGTTGTGATGTTGTATTATCTGACTCCAAATGATCAAGGTTGCAAGAATGTGTGAGTGATCTTGGGGAGGTTATTATCCTCCTTGAAAAAACATTATCAAACTTTTAGAGGTGAACCGGGTAGGCTTCTACTTTAACAGTTCTTATTATGGATCTTCGTTCAGTTATGTCCTTTGTATCTGCGCAAGCGTGATTGAGGTGTATAGCCCCACAAAGAACCTTGGCACAAGCAGTCACATGAATGTGAATGAGACTTTACAGCCCTACTTTGTGTTAGGTGTGAGCTAAGATATCTGACTCCTGAGGCTTTGGCCCCAAAGACTAAATTTTATTAATGTGAGTTGGAGTGGTGTGGCTTACACCTCATTCTCACATGGGTCATTTTTGGGAGATTTTTCCCTCAACGGTAGGCCCAACTAAAGGATTAAGTAAATAGAATGGATTGGTGATGAGAGGGGTCTAGGTTTATAATTTTACCAAGGGGAAAAGAGCATACTCTCCTACCCAATGTTATTTTCTCCCAAACACACCAAGCAAGTTGTTCTTTCCCAAGGTTACTTTCTAAGTGAAGTGCCAAATGAGTCTAGGTTTCTGATTTTCTGATCAAAGACAAGAGCATACTCCCCTATCACTTAACAAAACACTACAAGTGAATCCTCTTTAAAATTCCTAAGAGCATATTAATATAAGACACACAGTTTGTTTGTATCTCCTAGGCAACCTGCAAGAACAATGTGAGTAGTTTTGATTATTTTCTTTGGCAAGCGTGTTGCAAAATGATTGATTAGTAGTTTCTTATGCTTTTGGCCTTTGATATACATCTCTAATAAGAAAGATCACTCAAAAAAATCATTAGTACCCACAAAAGTAATTAACTCTAGACACAGACACTGGTTGCAAGTGGAGACGCTAATTCTATAAACTGTTCCAAAAATGATAGAATCTAAAAAAACACAGAAAACAACCAAATGTTATACCAGGCGAAGACGTCGATTCATAGAGCGGAGATGCCAAATGGTGATTTTTCCTAAATTGACATTTGCGGAGATACTGAATCATGAACCGACGTTTGTGCAGATGCTACAGTACTTGCAAGAGCCAAAAAATCACAAAATGTGAGCAAATGACTTGTCTCTTTTCAACCAAATCTGCTAAAGGACCTATTTTTAAGATTGCCAAAACCCTTTAAAACAAGGAAAATTAGTTTTTACTGCCCTTATAGTGAACTTATAATTTTTTTGACATTATAACCGCTTGCAAAATTAGTTTCTAACATAAAGTAGAATGTTAAATCACTAAAAAACAACAGAAAACATTAAAAAACTCTGCAAGAAAACTGGTTAATTGATAAGTTTTGGAAATGGGGTTCTTTTAGTGGAGATGTCGATTCACATTCAGAGACACTGGTTTATCATAGACATCGAACAATGGTTCAAATAGAATAGACGTTTGTGCAGATGCCTTTGCGTGAAAGCATAGACGCCGATCTGTGAGTTTTGTGAGAATGAAAGAAAAAGAGAAGAATTTTAGAAGGATTTTAGGGACGTGGGTCCCACTGGGCATGCCAAAATGTGTACAAGGAAATCTCATATCTCAAAACCTGCTATAAACAAGCTCAAACATGAAACATTAGTGGGTTAGCACATTATAAGATTCAAAACATGAAAAAGCATGCTAGCAACTAAGAAAACCAAATAACATCGGATTGAGCTTAAGACAAGTATGCACCCTATTTAAACTTGTTTGGATTTTCTCTAAAAATGGGTTTGGATGTGCTCTCTCAAACACAAATGGATGAATCCCCAAATGCAATACAATGCAACTATGAATGCAAGATTGATGGAGACGGAGAGATTCAAGAACTAGTATGAAGAACTAGTCTCAAATCCTCCTCAAGATGAAGATTTAACTACTATGGAATGAAAGATGTAAGATTAAAAACTATGATTCATTAACCAAATTACCTAGCATATGATCTATAGATGATTTAATCAAATAACTAAGAGCATGAAAGAAAATATGAAATCCTAAGACAATTCTAGCATAATAACAATGCACAAAATTAGAGATGAATCGTAAGAGGTGAGAATCTCTATTTATAGATTTTTGGAGTGAGGGAAGAGGTGGCACCTATGTGGCATCTACATAGGAGCCAAATAAGGGACACATAGGCTTAGAGGAGAGGTTAATTTGAGCATTAAATTCTTTATGAGGCTTAAGGTTGCTCATACGTGTGAGCAACCTTGGAGAAAGGAGTGGGGGACAAGGTTGTAAGAGCCATTAAGAGAGTTGAGTGGATCTCTTGGGAGGAGTTTCTCACACATGTGTGAGCACTCCATTAGTGATAAAAAGGTTAGGAATCACACCTTAAGTGTGATGTGAAAGCAAGTTTATTAAGAGGGATATGTAGGGTAGAGTAGGAGTAGAGTAGGCATATGGTAGGTTTATAGGTTGGATTAAGAGGTCTTTAGACTAGGATTAGGATTGTCTAAATTAGATTTGAATTAATCATAGTTTAGAAGAATTAGGTATATGAGGGAATTTTAATAAATATGAATTTATTAAAAAGAGATTTGTGAGGAAATGTATTTAAATAAAATACATTAGGATAATACTAAGGATGAAACTATTTAATTGATTAAATTAAATAGTTACATGAATATAAGGTAATTAATAATTAAATTAATATTTTCGAACGTCTAGACTAACTTATAGTGATTACAAATATGTGCCATAGCTACCCTCCAACAACCCTCCCATCTCCTCTCCTCATTAAAACATTTAAGTTTTATGCAATTTTTAATTTTTAAATTTTTGGCATAACTTAATTCCTCCCCTTTCAAATGAGAATCTAGACGAGTTTAGTGCATGAAAAACATTATAAGAAATTATATACCACAAAGATAGAGAGATACATGACTAAAATAGTGAATACAATTTATCTGGCTATTCATTCTATACATTGCATACCCTTAAGAAATGTGTATGGATGTTTGTCCTCTATATCCTCTTGACTATTCAACATACCTAAACTATCTCTCTCTCTCTCTCTCTCTCTCTCTCTCTCTCTCTCTCACACACACACACACACACACACACACACACACACACACACACACACACACACACTACAAGGATTCATGCCATGAAGGTAAGGATTTATTCAAAAGTTAAAACATCTCCTATAGTAGTGGAAAGTTTCTTTGATTGACTTCTCATCCCCTAGCAATTGTGGAGTAACTATTTTTTGGCATGCCCATGATGAGCGATGAGATGAATTGGAATAATGCAAGCATCATGGTTACCACCTTGGTTGTTGAATTAGATATTTTATCAATAGACCATAGGGTAAATCTCTAGATGTAGTAAGAATATTTGACTTTCAAGTTTTACCTAGAGGTGTACTAGACCTTGACAAAGACATGGTTTGAAGTTGCATGATATTTGAATGAAATGTGATTAGTACAGGTGTGTTTAGGGTTGGTTTTTGTCTTGTTCCAAAGAATTGGGAGATTCCTTTATGCACCCAAAACTTGATAAATATCCCCATAGTTGTTGCAAGCCATGACAATAGCTTATGCATTACTGTAGGTACCTTGTTTGGTGAATCCTCCTAGATTGGTTGTCCTTCTGTGTAAAGCAATAAATCTTGATTGTGTTGACTCTAGGAAGTAGAGGTGGAACCTTGACTTATACCTACTACTTGGTGAGCCATTTGGCTTGTGAGAGTTGACTCTTTATGACAACTTTGTATATATGTATAGAATAGTTCTGGGTAAACATGGTTTCCAAAATCTAATACATTTTTGCTGCATTAGACTATTCTTAGTTGGAGGTTAGGTGTGATGAGCACCATTTATGTTTCCTTTATTAGATACTTTTATGCTGGGTTAGACTATTTTTTGTTTCTCTAAACTCCTAGACTATGTGGTTTTGTATCTTTTTGCCAACTATTTTGCTATGTCATGATGATAAACCATCCTGCTATATCAATCTCCTTTGTGATAAAAACTATGATCCTTATGAATGCAATATAAATATATATTCTCATGAATTGTTATGGTAAATATTATATTTAAATTATTAATGCACAAGAAAAGATATATGCGGTACTAACCTTTTGAATGCAACTATTTAAATAATTCAAAGGACATTAAGGTGCAGTAGGTCTTATGAAGTAGTCAAAGCACATCAAGGAAGGATGAGGCCAATGAATTAATGAGTAACAACCTATATGTTTTTTTATAGAAGATTTCTTCAAATCAGTTGGAAAAAAATTCACCTTCCTAACTACTTGTATGCCTAATTATAGAGAAAATATAGGAAAATATTTGGTTCGAGTTGTGGTTGTACAAAGTCCACTCTATTCCACTCTTTGTTGTTCCTAGTTTCCAATTTTCAATAAAAGCACTCTCCTTAGATTTGAGGTATTGAGGTGTTGATCTAGTTAGTTCATTATAGTTTCTATTTTCTATAAAGTCTCCCATGTTTTCTTCAAAAAATATTGGTTGAGGAGTGCGATGAACTTATGTATTTGCTGTAATTTCTAAATAAGAAGTAATTTCTGCCACTTATATGATATCAACATGATTGAGTAACAATGTTTTAGATGTTTATCTTTTGAGGATACAGTTGTTAACCAAGAGTAATCATCCAAGGAGGGTCACTTGGTAAGGAATACTTTTACTTGCTTTTTGTTTTTTAGCTTTACTCTATTTTTGTTCATCTGGTAATTGACTGTTCCCGCCGCCATAGAAACACCAATCTGTGACTGTCCTTGCAGCCAAGACAGACATAACAATTATCTTAGTGAGTTGATAAATTATTGCTTCAGTAAAAGTTTAGATTAGATTTATCTATGACAAGTTAGGAATAAAGTTGTTTATGCATTTCCTTCATGGTTTTCAGTTCAGTATTTCTTTGGGTAAAGATAGAATAGTATGTCTTCCAAGGTTCCTAGTGTACATACTATGCTATCCCATTTCAAGTATACGTCCCTAGGTTGATAGGTAAATGAGTCTTGATAATAGAATTGGACAGTTACCAGTTAGGACATGTTCTTCAGTTGAGGTATTACGCCCAACTGTCTAGATATTGTTAGGTGCAAACATTTTTGGCATCATTTTTGGGGATGGTGTCAAACTAAGTTCTTTGGAGTCATAAGTTTTTTAGTATTTGGTGCAAAAGCACCTAGGAAAATCCCTAAGTCTTGTTATAATTTTGGCTTGTACTGACCCTAGCCAAGTCAGTAGGTTTTAATTTGACCTTAGAAGGTCTTGAAAAGTGTGTTCCTAGGTGGATTAGAGTAGGCTCAATCCATTCATAGATGTTTAAATTGTTTCTCTAGTTGTTAGTGCTATATTAGGCCTAAGACGGGAAAATGGGTTTAAAAGTGACATAAAGCCTTTAAGGCTTAGGAAAGGGTAGGATAGTGTCTAAAATGGTTCCTAGATTCATTCTACACCATTATAGGTTGAATAGAGACCCTTAGCTATAATTCTGCAAAAAGATGTAATGTTGTCATAATGTTGCTTGACAACATTTTAGCAACTTTTAATGTTGCATGACAATAAATGGAAAAAATGGATTCCTTTCGAGGAACATGATGGGTAGTTTCCATAATGGCCTAAAATCATGGGAATGGAATATTAAGGCAAAATGGATCCCATTTCCTAAGGCATGGAGGACTGAAGTAAAGGAATGTAATTTTTGGTTTGTTAATAGAAGCTCAGAGTTTTGGTTTTTAGTAACAATCGATTTGTATTGAGCATGAATGGGATCATATGGATTGAAGTGTGAAAGTTAGTGTTGGATATAAGTAGTAGTGATACTTCTAAGCATTTTTTGTTCAATAGTGTAGTATTTTTGAATTCATTAGAGTAGGTTTTGAAATTGTTTTGTAAATAGTCAAGTTACTGGTGTAGTTTAGGTAGTTTTTGGTTTCATGGCTCCACCCTAGTAGGGGAGTCATTGAAATAAACCATGAAAATAAACATGAACTTGAGGAATATGGTAGGGGAGTCATTGAAGTTTTTTTTTTATGAAAGGAGAAGCTCAAAGGAGAAAGCTTTCTATTTTTAGTATCATGCCCTAGGCGAGATCACAGTGCATGGCTAGGTGCATGACAGAGAGAAAGTGAGTGCCATTGCAGGGGAAAGAGTGAGAGTTTAGAACCAAGTGTAGTTTCAGAGAGATAGAGGTCCTACATATATCTTTCAAGAGGATCAGACATTGGCCAATTTGTTTAGATAGATTCCAAGCTGAAAACAAAAAATTGCTAAAAAATATCCCTATTTGCCTTATTAGCCCTGAATTATAGGAATCTACTGTCTGAGCACCCTAAAACCTTAAGACCACCAATATCCTTTAGGTCTCTAAAAAGGGTGTCAGGATATCAAGTTTGTTTTTGGGAGTGGTTGGAAGTTTTGTGAGAGAAGTGGGAAAAACACACTGTTACTCGAGCTTCATTAACCGAGTAGGCTCGTTGTTACTCAGGTATTAGTTAACCAAGTACGCTCACTATTAATTGGGTCTTAATTAATTGAGAAGGCCTAAAAGAAAAAAATACCTTGGTTGTCTTGAGATCATTTGTAGATCCATTGATGTCCTATTTTAATGGGATCGTAAGGGAGGCAAGAAGTTGTCTTAGCAAGAGTTTTACCCCCTCCAGTACTTGTGAAGATGTTTTGAATATTTTTCACTTGGAGTCATCCAAGATAGAGTGAAGATGTGAAGTGCCCCTAATGGTAGTGATCCCTCAAGGTGGAGCACAAAGAGACTAAATCTCAGATTTGGGTTAGGATAGTCTTAGGCTAGAAGAGAAAAGACTATTAAGGTCCTAGAAGTGAACTTAGGATCTAGGGAAGGCTAGGACAAGTGAAGTCCTAGATAGTGTTTGTGAAAGCACTCCTTGGAGCATCTCTATCTGATTGGTATCAGAGCTTGTTTGATTAGGCTTGTGGTGAATGTTCTTGTTATGCACTAAATTTTGCACCCTGCCAAGCGCTTGGGCCTAGCAATATAGTATAACATGGGAATTACTTCTAGGTTGTGGGACTGCTAACTGAAGTGAAGCCTCTGGGTTCTAGGCCGGATCCTCTTGGATAATCACCTAATTTTCTCTTGAACATGAAAGTAAACTTGGAAGGAAAAGGGATAGACAAAAATATTGAAAAGGAAATGACTTAAAAGCAAATTACCCTACTAGGTGATACACCAAAGGTAACATGAATCATAACATAGTGACCAAACTAGCGTGAAGATTCTTAGATCTAATAGAACACAATCTTTCTAAATAGGCTTGCATAAGTATTTCACAGAGAGGTTTGAAATGGAAATAGGCTATTCAAGGAAAGGAAAGATTTCACAAACAATAACTTTTCTAAGGTAATAGATGTAGAATCTGACCTGCAAGAAGACATTCAATCCAACAAATAGGTACATGAATGAGACAAAATAACTAGGGATGAAAAAAATCCACAAGATTATCTAGATCATATCACACACAATAGTGCACAAAGATGCTGAAAGAAAGAAAGGAACAAGAACTCCAAGACTTCCCTAATACAAGCCACTATATTATATTTTTTAAGAGAAGTATAGACAAGGAAAAAACTTGAGGGTAGAGAAAATGCCACAGAAATCTCATACATAATCTAGAATTCAATGAGAAGTTCCAACAAAGAAAACTTGAGGGCAGAGAAAATGCCACAGAAAGATTGCCTCTGCTAAAAAACTACTTCCTAGACAAGAAAAAGCTACTTCTTCTAAGATCTAAAAGCTTCTAAAACTACTTATATACATGCTCCTCTAGCACATAGGCTCATGAGTCAATCCACCGATCATAATTAGGGTTACAATAGATCTGCTTAAACAATTCATAAACCCTACAAATGTCAAGTCTGCTCATCAATGCATCCTGAAAATATCTTAGTCGATCAAATATAGTCTTGAATATATTTCCCATCGCCATAAATGCAATTTAGAGAAGTCAGCTTGACCCATCTCTCTATCTATATCTTGAGAAACCATGCCACCACCATGGAGTTCTGAGAATCAAATTTGAATTTTAAATATTTAAATATAATGGTCACAGGTGGCACGGGTACTTGCATCAATGGACCCGAACACTCTTGATCTCTTGTTTAAAACACAACCATCGATCTTTATCTCTAATTCATGACACATTATCCTTAACTCGTCCTTGAATCTTCTTTAACCCTGGTGTATGGAAACCTTTGTGTCATTGATTCATTGAACCCTTTGATTAACCCTGAGTTTATAACAAGATTACATGACCACCACAGGATCAGACCCAAGATCTACGATCCGTGTTTAATCTCTGAACCATAGAAGAATATCATGTTTCCTTATGAGACTAAGTGACCATCATGAGATCAAAACTTGATCAGCAATGTTGATTCAATTTTCACAACTCTAAAATTTACTCTACTTAACCTTTCTTGACCATGGGTTCATTCAGAGACTTAGCGAATGAGAAGTCTCACAATCTCTGATCATTTTTCTTAATCATGGTTTCATCATGAGACTCAGCGACCACTATGAGATTATCTTTGCATCGATGACCCACGTGAAATATTGGAAGAAAAGGATTAACCCCAATCTCATTTAGTGATCACGTGACTTAACAAATATGAACCAGACTTAAACTCCCGAGTTTCCCCTAAAAACTGAGTCTTGAAGTCGCTGAACAAAAACTTAACCATTGAGTTTACCCTGAGATTTAACGCCATCCAAATGATCTGAATCTAAACTTAAAATGATCCACGACCCATGTTAAATATCCCAAATACTTTAGCATATTCCCTTTTGATGTGAGATTATGTGATAGCCACAAGATTGAATCCTCGATCCACGACCCTTGTGAAATCTCTATGACTTAAGAGGATATTCCATTCATTTATGAGATCGCGTGATTGAAGGCAAATCAAAGTCATTGAGTAATATAGAATATTCCTTTCCCTTTGCATGACTGAGAGATAAACAAAGGGGATTAATACGCACATGATCTATTAAAGAGCTTAAGTCACCTGAAAAGGTAATGAAGAAATAGATCATGGAGAGGAGAACTAGGATTTTCCCATGAAATGCTCAGGGTTTTCTACACTTAGGTCTTTTTCCATGAATAAGGGTAAATGAGAGACCTAGAAAAATGCAAAGAAAAAGGTCAAGACCTAGAATCAATTGTAAAATTTTACAAGCTCGGCTCTACCCTCATGGGAGCCACATTTTCCTCCACTTGTAGCTAGAATTCTCATAAGATGGGAAATTTGGGTAACATTTTTGGTGATTTCTACTGGATATCAGCCTGCTAGATACATAAAACCAGTGGCCTTTAGACGATCCACTGGGCATAGGAGTCCATTTGAGCACACAAATTGCTAGAAGGAAGGAGGATTGAAACCAGGAGGAGGGAAAAATAATCAAAATAGGGAAAATGACTATATACAAAGAGAAACAACTACTTGTGCAGAGCACTTAAGGAAAGCAAGAAACTAACCTAGAAAGAAGGAAAAAGAAAGGAACTGATCATAGAGTGGGGAAAACCTAAAAACAAGGTTGTAGGTGAAAACCATTGACAAATATAAGCAACGCCTCTCCTTTAAGAGTTGATAGTTGAAATGCATTATGTTCCTTGCACTTTGTGATTATAAATGGCCCTCCCCAAAAGGAATGAAAATTTGTATGTCTGCCAGGCTTGGATATGTATTCATCCCATTTGAGACTATATCCCTAACTTTGGAGCTTCTAGCTCTGGTTCTCTTGTCAAAGCTTCTCTTGGTTTGTATTTTATGGAACTACATGGTTTGCATAGATTTATCTTTGGTTTCTTCCAGCTCCATGAGCTAAGCATACCTTACCTGCAAGGGATCTCCTTCTTCAAAGAGGAAAAATTGGGTGGCAAGGTCCAATACTGGTAGCTCTGTTGAAATAGATAATCTGGCCTCTTTTCCATACATCAGCATTTAGGGAGAGTTCCCAATGATTTTATTAGGGGTTATCCTGTCTAACCACAAGGCAGACTTGAGATTAGAGTTCCACTCTCTCTAATTTTCTTGTAAAGTCTTCTTGATTATTCTTATCAGGTTCTTATCTGTAGACTCTGGTAGACCATTACCCTGAGGGTAATAGTTGGAACTAGTATTCAGATTAATAACATTCCCAAATACCCATTCAGTCACTTTTAGACCTGTAAATGCAAGTGCATTATCTGATATGATTGTATATGGAGTGCTAAATATGTGAATGATGTCATCATAAAATCTTAGAACAACACTCTATTGGCTTTCTTTAATGCAACAGGCTCTGTCCATTTGGTGAAATAATCTGTTGCAGTTATTACCCATTTATATCTTGCACTAGATGAAGGCTTGATAAGGCCTATGAAGTCAATGCCCCACCTCATGAAAGGTTGATCTATTCTAATTGGATGGAGGGGTAGAGCTACAAGTCTTTCTTTTCTCATAAACATGGCACACTTTATGCATTTCCTTACATGATCATGACTATCCCTGAAGATAGATGGCCAATAATATCAAACCCTTATGATCTTAAAAGTAGTAGTCCTAGGAGAGAAATTACATCCAGAAGGTCCATCATGAAACTCATTTAGGACACCTGCTACTTGTTTTGAATCTATGCATCTTAGGAGAAAATAATTATGATCCTTCCTAAAGAGGATCTCATCAATCAACACAAAGGGGATAGATTGCAATCTATAATACCTTCTCTTTTTTGAATTCAAATCAGCAGGACACTTCCCTATCTTTAAGAAATGAACCATGTTAGGAAACCAACCTGATGCCTTGGCATGTTCTTCTATTGAATGCCCAACAAAGGATGCATTCACTTTCTCTGGATTTCTTGGGATCTCATCCTCTGTCAAATTTTCATAGAGACCTCTTCCTCTGACTAGCTTGGTGACTTGGATAACAATGTCATATTCCATGACTCTAGTGATCCAACCAACCCTTTTCTCATTTAGGTCCTTAGAAAGTAGGAAATCCTTGATGCTTGGATGAGTAACTCTTAATTGTACCTTGTTGTGAGTCAATAGATATCTAAAATTCTTTAGGCTCTTCACCAAAAAAAGTACATGTTTCTCCACAAAAGAATATCTCTATTTATATTCTTCCAAACCTTTGCTAAAGAAAGCAATAGGCTTCTCCAATCTATCAGAGTTTTGGTGAGTTAACATTGTAGATATGGTATCAAAGCCTCCATAAGAATACAAAATGAAATATTTGTTGAATTTGGGACTCAAGAAGGTAGGATCTTCCGTCAAAGCCTCTTTAATGGCTTGAAAACTATCCTTTCCTTCTTTTCTCTAGCAGACGACTACATTCTTCTTCAACATTTCTATCAAAGGCTTCAACAGGTCTGCAATGTTAGGAAAAAACCGCTTGACAAAGTTAATCCTTCCAATGAAGGATTGAAGACTTTTCTTGTGAGGTGGTAGGGGAAATTCTAGAATAGCTACAATCCTCTTAGGGTCGACTGTAATTCCTTGTTTGGATACAATATATCCCAACAATTTCCCTTCATGGACTGCAAACACACATTTTTTGGGATTAAGAGAGATCCCAAACTCCCTACACCTTTCAAATATTTTACTCAGATATTTGATGTGGTCTGCTTCATATTTATAATAGACCATTATATCATCTAAATAGACGAGTACAAACTTGTACATGAGGCTTTTAAAGGCCATATCCATTGCCTTTTGAAAAGTAGCACCTACATTTGATAAACCAAAAGGCATCTTCTGATAAGCCATGGTTCCCCACTTGGTTGTAAATGCAGTCTTATATTGATCTTCTTCATGAACCAGGATCTGATTATTGTTGGAAATACAATAATGGGAAAGAAAGATACTGAGAGGGCGGGGGGGGGGGGGGGGGGGGGNGGGTGAATCAGATCTTCAAAATTAAACACTTAAAACAAATTGATCCACATTCATACATAAATGAATCTAATGTAATCTCAAATAACATCCACACAATGAAATAAATAACACATAACACAATAACTTGGTAACCCAGAAACCCAAATAGGTACAACTGGGGTGGGGATGACACCCACAAAATTTTCCACTACTGCAATAATAAAGTGTACCTATTAATGTTACAAATGTTTGATTACAAAATCTAATCTACCCTGTGAAAGGTCTACCCTATTAAGAGCTTAAGATCATTACAATCTACCATGTTAAAGGATTTCAACTTACAATAAAGTAAGAACTCTGTTAGGAGATAAAGAAAGGTTTGCTAGAACCACTCTGTTAAGAGATTTTCACTTGATACAATGATTAGAATGCCTCAAGTATTGATCCTTTATTATGCACTTTGATGCTGATGATGGATCTCCTCTTTCCAGTACCTTCTATGATCTCATAATCTGATATAGCTTTACTTTGCTGTTCACTGTGTTATTACTTTGCTTGATCTCTACTTCTTAACAAAATAACCCTCTATGCATTTCACTTCAAAAAATGTAGTCACTAGACAATTAGTCTACTCTCTCCTTGCACACTTCCAATATAAGGTTTAGAAGCAATCTAATATATCTGTTAAGATCTAATAGTGAGATCTAGATCAATGATCAAGATCTAATACCCATACCTTGATAGTATTACAATTAATGTTTTACAATGAGTCATGCATAGGATAAAACAATTAAATGCATAACTAACTTTGTAGAAGAATATTAAATGCATACATAAGTTAGCCCAAAACATTTATACAAGTTGGCCAGATCACTTATCCTTGAAGTTTGTATCATTCTAGACATGTATACAAAAACTATTCTGCTCAGCACTTGACTTCTCTGTCGCTCGAAATTTAACATCTCTGTGTCTTACTCAGCTCGGTAATGTAACTTGACAAACTAAAAAAATTCTCGGTAATGTTGCTTGGGCTTGCATAGTTTTAGCTCGGCCACAGTGATAACCAACTAAAACTGCCTAAGTGAATGACTAAGTGTTGGTCACTAATCATCAACAGAACTTAGAGATTAACAAACTCCCCCTTTGATATTAGTGGAAAAAAAACTTATCATTACTTTCGTTCATTCCATCAAAATATTGCCTAAGTACACTAAGCACTCCCCCTAGGAATATACTCAGAATAATTCATACAAAAAGTTTACATGTCTCCAAAATCTATACAAGTGTACCTGTACTGTACTGATGTATCATGTTGTATCCTTTCCAACTTCCTTACCATCTTCCCCCTTGTTTTTGTCACTGATTGCTGGTGGAGTTAAGTTGTACTTATCCAAAAATTATTTATGAAGCTGCAAGGTGGATTCAAATGTAGTATCCCAACTTTCTTTTGCAATCTTCATAACTTCCATTTTGATTTCTAGCTCGGCAGCTAGACTCACTAAACTTTCTGCAGTCGATAGATTTGCACTGCTCTATGATAACTCCTTTGCTTTTGAAAGTTCCTTCTATATTACCTCCAAGTGAGGCAACAAGCTTGTCTGAATAGTTATCAATGTGGCCCTTATTCGACCATCTTCAGCCATAACCTTGGCTATTCTCCATTGTGCATTTATCAACTTATTAAAATGTAAAGAACTAGAGGTAGTATCTTTACCTAAAGTAGTACTAGTTGTTTTCAAATCTAATTGTATCTTCTCAACAAGCTGTAGATTATCCTTTGTGAAAAATTCAACATCACATAATTTTCTGTACAAAGAATAAACATTGGCTGTGACTTTCTCTAAAGTTTCTACAAGAATAGAAAGTTCAACCTATTTTGTTGCTATCTCTTCTGAGATTTTCTCTATAACTTTGCTCTCAAATCTTCTCTGGGACCATTGTAGAAGATTCTGACTGCTGTCTATGTCCTCATTAGTTACTTTCTGTATAATGTTGACTAGCTGATCAATGATTGGAGCTTGGGGCGTTTCATCCTCTAAGTCAAAAGCCTTTGCAAATATATCTTTAATGTCATGCAACACCTGCTTTTTCTTTTGTTCTATCTTCAACTCTTCCTGTCTCTTCTTCCTCTTAAGAAATTCTTGAAGAGTCCCTATTTGTTCAAAAGATAACTCATTGGGATCCCATTGTGGAATCACAATGACTTCATCTAATGTTACATCTAAAATATGAGACTTCTTCTTCAAGATTTTCTTCTTCTTCAATCATGGAGAACTTATGCTCGGCAACATAATATCTTTCCCTTTGATAGTGTCAATATCCATTGCCTCCTTTAATTCTGTTAGTATGGTTTGTGGATTGGGCATACTGCTAGTTTTAGGACCTGTAGGAGTGGATGATGCAGAGTGTGGTAGATCAACCAACACTTGAATTGCCTCTTCTTCTTTAGGCTTATCAATAGTATCTGTTATCACTACTCCACTATCTAAAACTATTTTCACAACCTCTAAGATAGGTGGATTTAGTGAAGTTACCTCTTGTTCATTTGTTTGCTGGTTTTCTTCACTTTTCTGATTATTGACAACTTCAAGTATTTCATTAGATGTCGTGGTCTTCCCTTCTTCAGTATCAGTTGCCTTAATAGGCGAATCAGTGTCTTTACCACTCGGCATCTCTTGTTCCTCGACATTCAAATTTCTTGGATCATCAACTATATAATCCATAGGACTGTCTGCAGTCAGATCAACAGAGTTTGTTGCATCTAATGCATCTTTTGTTTTGTCCTATTCTATGGCAATTTGATCTTTTGTTACATGTGGTTCAGGGGTAGTCTTCACTTCAACTTCTTTTATCTTTTGCTCGGATGTCCCTTCACTAGATTTCTTATCTTTTGGAATGATTAGTCCAAAGATTTCCTTCCAGATTCTTGTGCTTTGCTGTACTATAGCTTCAATGTCATTTTTTAGAACAACATAGCCTCTGAGCTTAGGAACAAACCTACTCTTTTACTCCTCAATAAATTTGACTCTCTGCTTTGAGGTTAGCTCAGGTATTACCTGGGCTAGAGTTCCTTCCCTGATCTGTCTTTCTATGGCAAGTGAAAATTCCCATTTTCTTGACAGAAAATCATAAAGTTCATCTAGCACATGATTTCCTATCTCTGTAGGAGTTAATTTGAAAGTACTCATCATGTCCAAGAGTGCTTCCTGTACTTTGTGCCTATCTGCAGTTTTCAACTTTTCATACTTAATGAAATTAAATGTTCCTAACCTTGCTGAATTCCTCAAAGTGTCACATACCTCATAAATACTTGTTGGTTTCTTGAATTGTGCTTTAGGTATGTTGTTGGGTTCATCAGTTTCTGTCTTCTCCTCATCACTATCTGTCCCCAAATTTAATCTCCTTCTTGGTCTCTTTGCTGGCTTACTCGGCTCAGCCTTAGGAGAAACCTTTGCGTCCTTTCCAGAACTAATTTCTACAACTTTCCTTTTACCATACACTTTTGTTTGTACTTCTACTGGGGAAGTAACATTAGATGCTCTAGTCCTTGTACGATTAGCTACAGGAGATGTAACCTTAGGTTTGGCTCTGCTCATCTTGGTTACTATAACAATTGATGGTTTCTTGCCCTTAGCTTTCTTAGTAACCTCTTATGATGCACTGAGTTCCTCCTCTGTAGAAATATCCTCACCTTGTCTAGTGGTTAGGCTTAGAGGTGCATCCTCAGGGTCTTCATCACTACCTAAGCCAACCATTTTCTTCAAGTTTTTCACAATCTTCTTTCTTTTCCTCTCCATAGTTCCTTCATTCAAACTTCTAGAAATTTTAGCCTTAGCTTCATCAAAATTTCCAAATC
>MU225099.1:4418298-4430342 GCA_018584345.1 Thuja plicata | reverse complement strand
CAATAAAGTAAGCACTCTGTTAGGAGATAAAGAAAGGTCTGCTAGAACCACTCTGTTAAGAGATTTTCACCTAATACAATGATTAGAATGTCTCAAGTATTGATCCTTCGTTATGCACTCTGATGCTAATGATAGATCTCCTCTTTCCAGTACCCTCTATGATCTCATAATATGATATAGCTTTACTCTGCTGTTCACTGTGTTATTACTCTGCTTGATCTTTGCTTCTTAACAAAATAACCCTCTATGCATTTCACTTCAAAAAATGCAGTCACTAGACAATTCGTCTACTCTCTCCTTGCACACTTCCAAAATAGGGTTTAGAAGCAATCTAATATATTTGTTCAGATCTGATAGTGAGATCTAGATCAATGATCAAGATCTAATACCCATACCTTGATGGTATTACAATTAATGTTTTACAATGAGTCATGCATAGGATAAAAAAATTAAATGCATAACTAACTCCATAGAATAATATTAAATGCATACATAAGTCGGCCCAAAATGTTTATACAAGTCGGCCGAATCACTTATCCTTGAAGTTTTTATCATTCTAGACATGTTTACAAAAACTGTTCTACTCAGCACTTGACTTCTTTGTCGCTCAGCATTTAACATCTCTGTGTCTTACTCGGCTTGACAATGTAACTCGGCAAACTGAAAAACTTCTCGGCAATGTTACTCGGCCTTGCATAGTTTTAGCTTGGCCACAATGATAACCAACTAAAACTGCCTAAGTGAATGACTAAGTGTTGGTCACTAATCATCAACAGAACTTAGAGATTAACAATTATAGCCTGAATAGCCATATAATAGTGAGAAGCATTATGATCTGGAGACATATTGTAGAATTTCCTCTATAGATGGAAATGGGTGATGATCTTGCAGGGATGCCCTATTAAGGTCCCTAAAGTCAACACATAGTCTCAATTCCCCATTCTTCTTCCTGATAGGAACAAGGTTGGAAACCCAACTAGTATTATTTATGGGGTAAATGATGCCACTCTCTATCAATTTAAGGATTTCCTTATGCATGAGTGGCTCAATTTTGGGGTTGACATGCCTTTGCTTCTATCTAATTGGCTTGGCATTTATCTCTAATTCAATGCTATGCTGAGCAAGTGCTAGATTGAAGTCTTTGAGGTATTCATATTTCCAAGAAAATATGTCACTAAATTATTGAAATAATTGGGAATAAGCCTTCTTTTATGAATCAGTATTAACCTTTCCAAACTTCAAGCTTTTACTTGGCTTCAACTCTAAGTCAGCATAGTGTCCTTGTTGAACTATCAAGCTAGTTTTGTTTTTCTTCATTTGATCATCTCTGTTAAAGATAGATTCCAGGGTGACAAGACCTTTAGGCATTTTATTTGATTTAAGTTGTACCACTTGATCATTATAGTTTTGCATCAACCTATCTTGATTATGCTCTGAAAAAAACATCCTCTTCAAACAAAAATTGTAGAATTTGCTCATCATTATCAAATACTTGCCAATTAACATTATTATCAGGGATGGAAGGCTTGACAATTACTTTGATATGTTTCTAATCCTTTTTCATTGAAATTATATTAGGAATGTCATATTGGGATCCAACAGTAGCTAATCTATCTGCATTCTGATTTAATTTTCTAGGGATAGCAATAATGTTAAAAGCGTTGAAATCTTAAATTTCATCCCAAAATTGATGCTTATATTCTCTCATTGTATCATTCTTGGTTGCACTTATCCCTCTTACTTGGATGAATACCAACTCACTATCACCATGCACCTTTATGGCTTTGATCCCTCTCTCTCTAGCCCTCTCCAATCCATTCACTAGACTCTCATATTCATCAGTGTTGGTAGTGCAAGAAAAGCTAAATCTAAAAGCCGTATAATAATTCTCCCCCTTTAGAGAGACTATCATAGAACCACCACTAGAGCCATGTCTTCTTCTATCACCATCAAAGAATAGCTCCCAAACTTGATTTCTTTGATCTTATGATTCAGTGTCTACCTTGAAAAGATTTGGCTCTACAAATCCTTTTTCTTGTATCAAATAGTTTCCCAAACTAGCATCCCAAATAACATTGGCTTGGGCCTAAAAATCTCTTTCAGACTCCAATTCATCTAGATAGATATCTGGGATATTTTTTTATCTTAGTGTTTGTTTCTCTGATGATTTCCAAGTCATTACTATCAAGTGCAAGAAAACTTGCATTGAGTACATTGGACACATAAGGTTATATGTGATGTGTTTCCAATGATTCAGACTTGATGGTAACCTTGGTTCCATACCTAGTATTGAAAAGCATGTGAGACTAGTTAGAAGAAATATAGCCTCCTATCTTGGATGTGAATTCCCTTGACAGACATATGGAAAAAAGATCAGGGAGATCTATGATGTAGATGTCAAGTAGGATAGAGAAATTGGGACTTGCATGAAGGGTCAAGCTTGTATCCTTAGCCACACCTATGGTGTTTACTAAGGAACCATCAAGTTGTGTCACCTTCTTTTGGAAAGGTTCGTATTTAAGTCCCAATTGGTCAGCTAATTTCTTGGGCATGACAGAACTAGTAGCCCCACTATCTACCATACAATTATGTACTGGAGATTTTTCAGTAATTAATGATACATAAAAGGGAGGTGGTTTTATATTCCTACCTTGAATGGCATCTACCTTGGAGATATTGTCTGGAATCTTCTTTTCTTGATCAATGTTGACCAATACTGGTTTAGCAACATCATTTTAGGTTGCTGAGGAGTTGTCACTTCATTCATAGCTTTCTTTAAAATATCAGGCTTCCCTCGAATAGCCAAAGAGTCCCACATAGACATAGTGACATTCATCCTCTTCATGTTGTCTACAATGTTGAAGGGCGTTGCTGTGTGTACTCTTTGGTGTGCTTTCACTATCATGGGCTCAAACTCCTTAGGAGATTGACTTTCTTTGGATGGAATGGTGGGAGACTTCCTTAGTATGGTAGGAGTATATGGGTGTGATGTTTATGCAGATGTAATAGCCTTAGCTCCATCCTCTATTCGCTCCATGTCTTGGGCTCTTCTCTTAGATCGAGTGCTGGCTGCAATTGCAGAGTCACCATTTACTCCATTGAAATCTTATTGCTCCCAATTAAAGAGACCAGTCTCATTAGGTTGTGCATCCTGTTGAGGAGATGACCCACTAGAAGAGGCCTATGATTTGGTGTGTGAAGCATTCTATACCATTAGTTCTTAGTTCATCCACCCATTTGAGCATGTAGCCTGATCATGGGGTTGATTGCAAGGAAAACACCATTCATTGTTTGAGTTCAGATTGTTCTGACTTGAAACTATATCTCTAGTTGGATTTGCAGAGTTAAGAGGCATGGGATTATAAGGTTGGAGTGACCTCTGATTGAAGTTCTGCCTTTGACCTTGGAAGTTCCCTTGATATGATGGCCTAGTCCATTGATAAGATTGTCCTTGATTTTGATATCGTTGGTTGGGAAGTTGATTTTGTGGTTGAAAGGGTGGTCTATTCCCTTGGTTCTACCTCTTTAAGTTGGTCAAATATTTGGTTAGAGTCTGTAACAATTTTTTCATTTCTTGTTGACTACTTTGTAGCAAGTTATTTGTTTCTTGTTGATCACTTTTCATCATTTGCAGTTCTTGGGAAAATTTGGCTTTAGATTATTCATAGCTAGAACTAGCTTGAGGTGCTAATATAGTGGGTATAGGAGTACATGGAGGGATTTGTAGAGGCATATTGGGAAATATGTCAGGGAAGATGGGCATGAGTGGCCTTGGGGCTATAATACCTTCTTGGATCAAACAATTCTCATCTCTGACTACTATATCAAAAGCCTGAGGTAGTGAGGTACCTCCCATGAATTGAATCATGATAGAGATATTTATTTTCAGAATTTTCTACAAGTATAGGAAGGCATGGTCAGCTGAAGGCCTTACTGAGATAGGAATCCTATTCCATGTCTTGAGGAATCTATTGTTAAAGTCTTTCATCTATTCTTAAGGAGCCCTCCTTATGGTTGTTATTTGTTCAATCAGAGATAAATAATCTGATTTATCCTCAAAATATTTTCTTAATGATTCTCCTAATCTATCCCATGAATCAATGGAACCAATAGTTAGGATTCTAAAGGATTCTAAGGCCTTACATTTGAAAGAGGCTTCCAGTAGCTTGGTAGCCATGTCTTCTTCAATATATGATGCACACTGCAAATGGTAGCCACAACCCTTATATTCTCACAAGCCGTTATCTATCCTTCACCTGTGAAATCAGGTAGACTTTTAAGTGGTGCTAGGGGAACATCATGATATTGAGAAAAATTTAAAGGACTCCCTTAATTGAAGGGTACAAAGGCAAACTATCTAGCCATTGAAGGAACTGTGATTTGTTGACCAACTATGTGGGTTGTACTCGAATTGAATAGTGGAGCTAAATCTTCTTGTAGCTCTCTAGTTAGAGATCTTCCTCTTCTTCTTGAGTGGAAAGGCCAAGATCTCGTTTTTGGGATAGGTGGTGAAGACTGTACCTAACTTGTAGGGGATTCTCTTTGAGATGATCTGCAATATTTTCTTTTTAGAGGCATCTGCAAGAACTCAGAAGGCTTTGAGCTCCTTGTTTCTATCTTTCTCATAAACTTTGAACATGAATGGATCTTGTTCTTCAAACCAATGGAGCCACTAGATATTATTTTAAAAGGACCTATTTAGGTCAATACTATGCAATAAACATAAAAAATATAGCATAGTTTTCCAAATGAACTTCTTTTGGGGTCCCACCGGGCGTGCCAGAATTGTTATACACTAAATTTTGCACCCTGCCAAGCGCCTTAGCCTAGAAATCTAGTATAACATAGGAATCACTTCTAGGTTGTGGGACCTCTACTAACTGAAGAAAATCCTTCAGGTTCTAGGCCGGTTCCTCTTGGATAATCACCTAATATTCTCTTGAACATGAAAGTAAACTTGGAAGGAAAAGGGATAGACAGAAAGCTTGAAAAGGAAATGTCTGGAAAGCAAATTATCCTACTAGGTGATACACTGAAGGTAACATGAATCATAGCACAATGAACAAACTAGCATGAATATTCTTAGATCTTATAGAACACAATCTTTTTGAATATGCTTGCATAAGTATTTCAAAGAAAGATTTGAAATGGAAAGAGGCTATTCAAGGATAGGAAAGATTTCACAAACAATAACTTTTCCAAGGGAATAGACATAAACTATGACCTGAAGGCTAACATTCACTCCAGCAAATAGGCACAAGAATGAGACAAATAACCAGGGATGAACAATATCCACAAGATTATCTAAATCAGATCACACACAATAGTGCACAAAGATGCTGAAAGAAAGAAAGGCTCAGGAACTCCAAGACTTCTCTAATACAAGCCACTATATTATATTTAGTAAGAGAAGTACAAACAAGGAAAAAACTTGAGGGAAGTGAAAATGCCACAGAAAGCTCATACACAATTTGGAATTCAATGAGAAGTTCCAACAAAGAAAACTTGAGGGCAGAGAAAATGCCACATAAAGCTTGCCTCTGCTGAAAAACTACTTCCTAGAAAAGAAAAAGCTACTTCTTCTAAGCTCTAAAAGCTTCTAAAACTACTTATATACATGATCCTCTAGCACACAGGCTCATGAGTCAATCCACTGATCAGAATTAGGTTACAATAGATATGCTTAAACAATTCAGAAACCCTAAAAATGTCAAGTCTGCTCATCACTACATCCTAGAAATATCTTAGTCGATCGGATACAGTCTTCAATATCTTTCCCATCCCCATAAATCTGATTTAGAGAAGTCAGCTCGACCCATCTCTATGTTTGTATCTTGAAAAACCATGCCACCACCATGGAGTTCTGAGAATCAGATTTGAATTTTTAAATATTTGAATATAACAGTCACAGGTGGCGTGGATACTTTCATCAACAACCCAGAACACTATTGATTTCTTGTTTAAAACACAACCATCGATCTTTATCTCTAATTTATGACACATTAACCTTAACTCATCCTTGAATCTTCTTTAACCCTGCTGTATGGAAACCTTTGTGTCTCTAAGTCACTGAACCCTTTGATTAAACCTAAGTTTATAACGAGATTGCACGACCACCACAGGATCAGACCCAAGATCTATGATCCATGTTTAATCTTTGAACCATAGAAGAATATCCTATTTCCTTATGAGACTAAACAACCATCGTGAGATCAAAACTTGATCAATGGTACCGATTCAATTTTCACAACTCTGAACTTTACTCTACTTAACCTTTCTTGACCATGGGTTCATTCAGAGACTCATTGACTGAGCAGTCTCACAATCTCTGATAATTTTGCTCGAACATGGTTTCATCATGAGACTCAATGACCACCATGAGATTATCTTTGCATCAATGACCCATGTGAAATATCAAAAGAAAAGACTTAACCTTGATCTTATTTAGCGGTCATGCAAACTAACAAATACTAACCAGACTTAGACTCCCGAGTTTCCCATGAAAATAGAGTCTTGAAGTCGATGAACAGAAAATTAACCATTAAGTTTATCCTGAGATTTAATGCCATCCACACAATCTGAATCTGAACTTAAACTAATCCATGACCCATGTGAAATCTCCTAAATAATTTAGCATATTCCCTTTTGATGTGAGATTACATGATAGCCACAAGATTGAAACCTCGATCCACGACCCTTGTGAAATCTCGATGACTTAAGAGGATATTCCATTCCTTTATGAGATCGCGCGACTGAAGGAAAAATGAAGTCACTGAGTAATATGGAATATTCCTTTCCCTTTGCATGACTGAGAGATAAAAAAATGGGAATAATACGCACATGAACTATTAAGGAACTTAAGTCACCCGAAAAGGTAATGAAGAAATAGATCATGGCGAGGAGAACTAGGGTTTTCCCATTAAATGCTCAAGGTTTTCTACACTTAGGTATTTTTCCATGAATAAGGGTAAATCAGAGACCTAGAAAAATGCAGAGAACAAGCTCAAGACCTAGAATCAATTACATAATATTACAAGTTGGGCTCTACCCTCGAGGGAGCCACATTTTCCTCCACTTGTAGCCAGAATTCTCATAAGATGGGAAATTTGGGTAACAGTTCCAACTAGAAGAGTTAGTAGGAGAGTCTACAATGGTGACAAATGCAGAGTTGGAAAAGAAGGTAGATGAGCAGGAAGAAGAGAATAGACTTCTCAAAGAAATATTGGCTCAATTAGAGAAAAAGGTGGACGAAGTGGATGTGAAAACTAAAGAAGTCAAGGATAAGGTTGAAGGAAAGAGTAAGGAGATTGAATTAGATGATGAAATCCCTGAAGCTGACCCTGTCGTCACCAAAGAACCATTCTTAAAAGAAATAAGAGCATTGAGTGGTAAATCACTAGAAGGAGTTCTTATCTTTAGTGCAAAGATGGAACCAGAGATAGTCCTAGATTGGATAGAAGGACTAGAGAATCACTTCGAATGTGATGGAATTACTAAAGCCCAGAAGGTTAAAGTTTCTAAGGCTAGACTAAGAGGGTCTGCACTCACTTGGTGGAAATTTATCCAGGATGAGAGAGAGAAGGAAGGAAAGAAGCCCATTTCCGCATGGAGGGCTATGGTTGCAAAAATCAGAGATGCTTATGTTCCTGAGGATTATGAAATCCAATTGCATAAAAGAAGACAAACTCTAAGATAGAATGACTTAGATGTGAACTCCTATACAGAAGAATTTCAAAGGCTTTGTATTGTAACCACCTAGATTTGGTCTAATTTGATCATAGACCCTATTTTCCCTAAGTGTGATCATACCCTAAATTATGTTTAGACAACTCTTTAATCGACTGACATAATTTATTCAAATCAAATTTAATCTCCTAACTGATCTAATCACTAAATTTTATTAATCACCTAAACCAATCAAATCAAATAAATTTAATTCAAATAAAACATGGCTAAGCTAATTAATTTAAAAGGAATTAAATAAATCCCTATTTATATTAAATCACTTCCAAAAAGCCTATTTTCTAGCCTAAATTAATCTAATTAATTGGCCATAGTCCTAATTAATTGTCTAAAGCAATAAAAGGCTTAAATAATTAATATTCCTATATTTGTATGAATATATTTAATATAATTCATTTCATTAATATTCCCCTAAACCCCTAACCTAACCTACATTAACCACCTTGACCATGGGTTCAAAACCATACCAACCTATTCACCCCATGCTAAATCTAATCCTAATTCTAATCCCATTCTAACCCACCTCCTAATGATGTCACATTCCTAAAAATGTGATTAGGAACTCAACCCACTTGAGAAAGTCAACTTTCTCAAGCTTGACTCCCTCTAAGTCCACCTTCTCAAGCTTGCCTCTTACACCCTTCCCATGCTTCTTAAAGGCTCCCATTAGTGCCTTATTAATGGAGATTCCTCAAGCCCATGCCTCTTCAATGCCTTTGGCATTTATTCCTCTTGCACTTCATTAATGGGTTTTACAACTCCATTAATAACCCTTGTCCACCTTCTCTCTCCTCATTTATTCTATAAATAGAAGGAGTTTTTGAGCTCAAATGAGCCTGAATTTTAGATTGAAAATGTATTGTTATGCTGTTAGGATTTACATAGATTCATGTTACATTTTGGTTTCCGTGTTTATGCATTGTTATAATCTTGATTTCTAGAACTAGAATGCATGTTATTTAGATATCTTTCTTAGTTTTAATAGAATCTTTCATGATAGGTTGTATAGGTCACTGGAAAAGGCATAATTTGAGGGCTATTATGTTGTTTTTCACACTCCTCCTAGTTAGAAAGCAATAGATCAATTTTAGTGGATTTCCATACTTTACTAACCCCATTTTCACTAACGTAATGATCTATTGAAGTGTTGTGTCACAAGTAACAGGTGCACTATTTTACACAAAATTTTTGGCACCCACTGTGGGGCTCGATTTTGGATTTTGCCTCATTTTAACTCCATTTTCACCAATTTATCTTCCCAATTTTCAGGTCCAGATTCATTCCTGGTAGCAAAAGCTCGCATCTAGGATACACCCTCGCACCACAAAAGTCGAGGCTCGCATCTAGGATTTCCTGGGTCATTTTCAGTATAGGCTCGCATCTGGTGAACATTCTATTGCATCTGGTAGTAGAGGCTCATATCTGGTTTGTTGCATCGTATCCTATATTTCTAGGATCACATCTAGTTAAAATTTTTGTTATCTTCATTGCCTAGCCCTTAACACTTTAACCAGTTGTTGATTTGATCTTTTGACAGGCTAACGAGTGCTTGCAGGTTGCTGATACGAAAGTAAGAAGACTTGGCTAACGTGTGTGTTTGCAGGTGTTTTAAACTAATTTCAATACTAACCATTTACAAAGCTTTTTTTTCAAAACTTAAAACATTTTCTCAACACTTGTTAAATCAACTGGATTATTATGCTCTTTTCCGTTAAGGAAAATTAGAAAATAAGACGTTGGTTTAACACTTGTAAAGGATTTTGGGGATAAAAGGACCAACAAACTCACACTTAATTCATTTTGAAATCAGTAATTGGACAAGCAAATAACTAAAATTTGTGGGATAATTGAACAAGTTACATCGTTTAATTTATTTTGGAATCAGTAATTGAACAAACAAATCACTTTAACATTGTGGATAATTGAACAAAACAAATTTGCTTTCACGCATCATGTTTTCATTAACTTAGGAATATCTAAATCAAGCTCAACATAGCTTGAGGGAATGAACCTTTGATTGGAGTGTTTTGGGAGAAAATAGAATGGATTAGGAGAGTATGCTCTTCTTCTTTTGAAGAATCAGAAATCTAGAAATCCTACGCTCACCAATCCTTTGTATGCTTATTTAACAGTAGAGGGCCTGCCGGTTGAGGAAACAATCTCCCAGGAATGACCCAAGTGAGGACAGGTTTTACGCCAACCCTTCCAACTCACTATAAATAATTTCTTCCTTGTAGGCCAAAGCCTCGGAAGATGGAATCGGTTTTGTTCTTCAAATTTTGAAATCATTCCTTGAACATGCTTGGTTATGTGTAGAGTGGAGCCGCTTGAATCTTGCTTGTGAGACTACACATATTTGAGTACTCATAGGGATATACACCTCAATTTTTCCTTGTGCAATTCTATGGGAGATGGTTTCAAATAGATTATCCCATCATAAACAACAAAATTTGTAGACAAACTACCTGATTCATCCCCGAAAGGGTGATAATCCTTGTGCAAGGAAAAAAGTAATTGCCCCAAGACACTCGTCATATTGTGCCCTCACTTGCATTTTGAGTCAGCTAATACAACATCATGACTGGAGCCTTTGTGTGCTTGGTGATGGCTATATTCTGATTAGCATTTGAGTGTGTACGTAAGTCAACGAGCAAGGATTTTCATCTTCTACCTAGAAATTAGGGCATAAGGATGTGTTTGTTCCCCTAACAATGCAAATTTTCTTGATGTATTTGAAATCACTAAACAAGATAACACCTTCAAAACAAGAAAAAAACTTCAATCCTTGGTCTACACATGTGTTTTTCACTCACTAACAGGTCTCAAAACAAAATTTGCAATCAAACAAACTTCACACACTTTCAAGACAAAATTTTCAAAACTGACAAAATCTGACAGAGACATCAGAAACTTGCATCCCAGATTTCCTGGCTTGTATTTCTTATCTTGGCTTGCATCTAGTGTACTTCATTGTATTTGGTCAGCACATCATCATATCTAGGGTTAAAGCTCGCATCCAAGGTCATAAGAATCTTTCATACTGTATTTCCTGGCTCGCATCTAGGGGCTCACATCTAGGAAAGTGGGCACTTGCAGAATAGTTTCTCAAAAAAACTTAGTAGATTTGGGTACCCTTTTGGCTCTTTAGTCTGTCCCTGTTGTCTTTTCTAGTTTCCCTATTGCTGTGTCAAAATATTTTTTTAGACATCTACCTTGCATGTCCTGTTAGTCTCTCACAATCAATCTCAATATGTGTGGGCTATCCACTTTTTACAACAAATTGATTCCCAGCTCACTATCAAGGCATTCTAACCCTCTGATGCTGGAATCATTTACTTCCACAAAAATACAAATGATACTTCGACCTAGACACACTCACTTGAACGATTTGAGACACTATCGGAAAACTTTGAAAAAGTTGAGATACAAATACATGGTTAACACAAGACACAAAAATTACACATCTAAAAGATCAGGAGTACTTCCTAAATCACTACACTTTCAAGGAGAAACATCTCGTAGTTCCCTACTTGATCTAAACTCTCCATAAATGGACAGGTCTACTCACAGATGGAGTGAGGCTTTTGAGGAATATGACAATAGAAAAAACCAAAAGCACAAAGATATCGACAATGAATAAGAACCCACATTTGACCGTCGTATATTTGAATTAGGCAGTGAGGAAGACATCACTGAAGAAGAGTACAATAAACTCAAACAAAGTAGTAAGTTCCACAAGATAATGGAAAAAATGATTGACAAAGATAAAGAGAAATACTTTCTCCTGTGATAGCTAAATGTGGGCCTCTGATTTAGCCATACACTTCAACATGGTCATTATTCTTCAGCTGCATACAGGAATGAATATCGATTCATTCACCCTGCATGTCTGAAAGAGTCGACCTGTTGCCTTCTAGAAGGCAGGAGTATGAGTTTGCTCTTAGGTCATTGCAAACTCAGTGACTACACTGAAGACCTAAATGAAGGATTTAAAACTATACGATGAAAGTAAAATACTGATTAATCTAAATGATATGCAAATTGTTGTTCATCCAAGCTACTTAAGATTCAATTTTAGAAGCACTAAATGAAATGTGAGATATTCAATTTTAAACCCAAATTGAAAGTGTGCTCTAATTTAAGTTTGCATGCTTGAATAAAATAAACAACAAACATTAAATAAAAATTATGCTAAGAATGCAAGAAGCTAAGATGAAAATGCAGCATAATAACATTAAGCAAAAATTAGGATCCTTTGTGAAGGAAAAGAGTTTCTCTTTTATAGAAATCTCTCTCGAATC
>MU225099.1:4355419-4405390 GCA_018584345.1 Thuja plicata | reverse complement strand
CTGATTAATCTAAATGATATGCAATTTGTTGTTCATCCAAGCTACTTAAGATTCAATTTTAGAAGCACTAAATGAAATGTGAGATATTCAATTTTAAACCCAAATTGAAAGTGTGCTCTAAATTAAGTTTGCATGCTTGAATAAAATAAACAACAAATATTAAATAAAAATTATGCTAAGAATGCAAGAAGCTAAGACGAAAATGCAGCATAATAACACTAAGCAAAAATTAGGATCCTTTGTGAAGGAAAAGAGTTTCTCTTTTATAGAAATCTTTCTCGAATCGACGTACGAGATCGAACAAAATGAGTGGCTCAGATTCGATTGAAGAAGAACAATCCATGTGCAAGTGATTCGATTGGTCGAGAGAGTCAGTTGACTGAATTGACTGATCAGTTATTTTAGAAACTTCTAAAATCAGTTCACAATTAACTGAAATGTTTCTAAAATGATAAACAGTAGAGAATCAGTTAACTGAGTGGAACAGGATTGTTTCCATTTTGATAAATCAGTTAACTAGATTTGATGATGTCATATGCATTTTTAATAAATTAATTCATTTTGAATGCACATTTATGATTTTATAATTAATTTAATTTCTTTTTGATTTAACTGACAATTTTTTAATTTTTATTTAATTAATATGTCATAATATCAATTAAATAATAGTATAAAGTTTATTTGCCAATGTAATGTGATTTTTAGGAATTAATTAATTAATCAAGTAAGATTATCGATTAGGACCTAGGGTTTTGGTCAGATCATTTTGATTTGATGAATTGCTTGTTTGATTTAGGACTTAGAATAATCAAGATTAGGGTTTCTTGATTAATTTCTGAGATTGGGGGTCTAAGGTTTATGTGACCATTTTTAGGTGATTACATCTCCATCTAGCATCCACTGGTGTAAAGTTACCCAAGGATTATGATGTGGAACAACTAAAGGAAAAGGAGGTGCCGACTCCTATATCTATTCTTGCCAAACAACTCACCTTGATGCAAACAAACCTTATGACTCTCAAAGAGGAGAAGGCTAAACCCAAGACAAAATACTCTGTGGACTCCATTTGTCCATTTCCTTTCGACAAGAGTATCACTATGGTTCCATTCCCTCCCAACATGGCAAGGCCAAAATATGACAAGTATACGAGAGAGAATGATACACATGACCATGTTAGATAATTTTGTGCTCTTAGCATAGAATATATGCATGAACCTACATACCTCATGTAGCTCTTTCCTGGAAGTCTAGGAGGCAACGCCATGGAATGGTTCTCAAAACTTACACCTAAGGTAAAAAATTTTGAGGAGTTAATTCAACAATTTATCCTACATTACTCCTACATTATACAACATGATGTAACTATGATGGATCTATGAAACACTAAGAAAAATACTGGTGAATCCTTAACACACTTTCTACAAAGGTGGAGGAAAGTCTTTGCACGGTATTCAAGAGCTATTCCCGAATCTGAGAAAATGGAAATGTTTGTCAATAACTTGGTACCTGAGTTTAACTACGTATTGAAAATGCAAGATGCCCCTAGCTTCGACATGATGATCAAGAAATCCCTTTGTATCGAAGAAGTTATGGTAAAAAAGGGGGAGATCACTCTTCAAAGTGAAAAAAAATCTAACAACTCCAACTCCAAACCTAAATGGTGGAAATAGAACAAATTTTTTGTTAATGATGGAGTAGTAGACGCATCCAATGTTGGTCCTAAACCTAAGGTGTTCAATCTAACTAACAACATGCAAGCAAGCAAAGATGCCAAGGTAACAACCACCGTACCTAAACAAATAATGATAATAGCAAGGGTCAGCCATGGACTTCAAAACCTCAAAGAACATTCACTCCTTTGGGAGAGCCTCTCAAAACTATTTTGAAGACACTATTAGACAACAAAGTTCTCACGATCCCAGATTCCAAACCATGGGAACCAACGGTCAAACCCAGATAATGGGATGACAATTCTTACTGTGTCTTTCACAAAAAACAAAGGAAACAAGACTATAAACTGTCTTAAGCTCAAACATGTTATCCAAGACCTTATTGAAGGAGGAAAGATCGAAGTGGAAGAACACACTACCAATGAAGATCATACAACATTTAAAAAACTATTCCCTAATTATGAGAAAGGGGAAGCATCTAAAGGAAAAGGTAATGAAGTAAACTACACTTACTCTAATAATGATAACATGATCAATATGCTAGACACTAAAACTGAATCAGTTAATGTGGTCACAATCAAAGGTGTTAAAGACACATCTTTCCAATCAAATGTAGTGACTCAGAGCCAAGCACAAGTCACAAGCAAAGGACCCAATTCCTCACAAAAACCAACATCAACGTCCAAGGTTCCTATTGTTACTATCCCCAAACTAGCAAAAAAACACATGGTTACTATTCTTGCAGCAAAGTATGAATTGGTGGACCAATTGCAATGAACCTTTGCTAAAATTTCCATTTTTGAGTTGCTTAAAATCTCCATAGTGCATAGGGAAATCCTGTTACAAGCCTTACATGCCACAAATGTACCAAAGGACCTTAATATAGACAAATTCCAAGTGATGGTTAATCACATCTCCGTGCCACATTACCTCTCTTTTTCAGAGGAAGATGATAAATCATTGACACATCCAGATAATTAGCCACTCCATATTGAAGTCCTCATTCATAAATCTCGTGTTAGACATGTATTGATAGATGGAGGCGCAGGATTGAATATTTGTAACCTTAATCTGATCATAAAATTGGGTCTTTCAGAACAGACCATTGACTCTATAAGAAAAATCACTATCAAAGCTTATGATGAGGAAGAAAGATCCTCTAAAGGTCTTATTTTTCTACCCATCAGAGTCAGACCAATTGAGAGAAATGTCATATGTCAAGCTCTAGACATACCCCTGGCTTACAAAATACTATTGGGGAGACCCTGGATTCATGAAATGCAAGCTGTACCATCTAATTTCCACCAATGTACCAAGTTCCCACATAATGGGGTGGAAGTGACAATCCCTGTAGACGCCAATTATACTTGCAACAATATCAAGGCAAGTAGTATGATCTCGCATAACAAAGAGGCTATAGATGAGATTGGTCCTGAGACTACCATGGACATGGTTATGAAAAGCTTTGGAAAAACCTTGAAACTTGAAGAAACAGGTATGGGAGAATACAAGCTGGACATGACTCCATCACTGACAGAATTACCAATATCACCAAGGTCCTATGGAAGAACCTCCTCATCTTTCACACCTGCTGCATCTAAAGAGCCAGAAATCCAAAAAGAAACTGGCATGGTTAAGGCATCCACATCTTCTTTAGATAACACAGAAGAACATGCATTCTTGGACTGGCTTTATAAAGGAGAACCAAAGAAAGCTGAGGTCAAACATATAGAAATATCCCCATAACAGTATGGTAAAGGGTACAACCTCCTCAAACAAATGAGATACAAAGGAAAAGGACCTCTAAGAGGCACACAAAGAGGAATTATTGAGCCTGTGCACATGGAGTTCAGAAATACCAGAGACAAAATAGGACTAGGTTTTAATAATGAATATGATAAACCTGCTTCAAAAGATAGTTTGATCTCTGATAAAGGGAGTGATGAAATAGAAGAGATAAAACTAGAAAAATGGTCCTATGAAAGATTATTACATGTTGGCACAAAGAATCTTGACTATCAAGGAGAGCGCTATGTACCAAGCTTTGAAGTACCACAAGATCTTCGCGTCCCCTTGTTACCACAGGCTCCTATTCAAGAGGTAGGAGACACAACAGAAGATGATCTAGAGATACCATTGATAGAAACAGTTACTGAAGACACACCTCGACAACAAGATTTACATCGTAACTGGGGGCAGTTGGTCATAGTTTGACATGTCCTTGATTTACCACACTTTGATCCACAGGTGGCTAATTGGGTACACTAGGTAACTATTGCAGAATTCTTAAACAGATCTGATGACAAAGGACATTGAAATACATGTGTTTCACATGTTTGCAGCTCCATCAGCACCCAACAAACATTATAACACTACTCCCAACAATTTTGATATTCCTGAAGCAGAGGAAGAGTTCCTTCCCCAAATCATTGATGAAGAAACTGGTGTTATCTTAGGTCTGGAATAAATTCAGAAGTGACAAGCTAGGAGCCTACTCCTATGAAGAGATGAAGAAGAAGAATACTCCACTGATGAGTCACTAGAGTTTGGTCCACATATTACTAACAATGACCCTTTTAATGATGATCTAACTCTTATTGATCTAAACATCGAAGATATTAACTTAACATAAAATGTCATGTTAGGTAATAGTCTTGACACTGACGTGATGTTGTCCTTCCCAGAGTCCAACTCCTTGTCTTTGAAAAACCCAGACCTAATTGATTGGACTAATACGGATCCTACTCCTATCCTCAACTTTCCCAATGACTACACCTTGGCTTGTGAACCTTATCCTTCTTCCACCAATGCAAGGAGCATGAACATGCCACAGGAGAATATCAAGTTTCTCAGTCAAAAATTGAAAAATAAAAAGAAAAAGAGAACTGATGGTGAAAACCACGTTGTGGCCATGTCAGATTCTAAAATAGTAAAACCAAAATACATATCTAATGGTGAAAACCTCTTAGAGGCGCCAAAGGATGAGATTTTTGATATCCTCCCTGAGCACTTTCAAGAAAGATCTTCAGTACTGATAGAACCAACAAAACCAGTTAACTTGGGAACAACTAAAGATCCTCAATTAGTTCATCTAGCACAATCTTTGTTAGAAAAGGAGAAGACATAGTTCACCAAATTATTGAAAGAGAAGAAGATCAAATTTGCATGGTCTTATATAGATATGCCTGGACTAGATCCTAAATTGATAATGCACCACTTGTCTAGAGCTCCCGGGATCAAACCCATAAAACAAAGACTTAGAAAGATGCATCCTCATGTTGCATTGCTAGTAAAGGCGAAGCTAGCGAAATTGTTGAAAGCTGGATTCATCAGAGTCATTGCATACGCAGGATGGATCTCCAATGTGGTCCTAGTGTCTAGATCTAATAAATCTATCAGGATCTGTACAGACTTCATAGACTTAAACAAAGCATGTCCTAAGGATGACTTTCCCCTGCCTAATATTGATATGATCATAGAACTCATAGCAGGCTACCAAATGTATTTATTAATGGATGGTTTCTCAGGATATAATCAGATTAAGATTTCCCCTAAAGATCAAGACAAGATGACATTTACATGCGCATGGGGCACATTTTCCTAGAACATCATTCCATTTGGGTTAAATAATTCTGGTGCTACATATCAAAGAGCAATGACTACTATATTGCATGATATGATGCATAAAAACATGGAGGATTACATGGATGACACCTTAGCTAAATCCAAAGAAAGGAGCACTCATGTTGATGACTTAAGGAAGATATTGGATCAATGGAGCAATTTCAACTTAGGCTCAATCCAAAGAAGTGTGCCTTTGGGGTCCAATCAGGAAAGCTCTTAGGGTTTATTGTTTTTGCGAAGGGAATTGAGGTAGATCCTACAAAAGTCAAGGCTTACTAGAGATGACTCCTCCACGCAACATTAGTCAAATGAGGACATTACAAGGGAGACTTCAATCCATCAAGAGGTTCATGTCGCAACTTGTAGATAGAGAACAAACCTTTACTAAATTACTACATAAAGGGGTCACCTTCCAATGGGATGAACATTATGAAGCCAACTTCAAAGAATTGAAAGAGTACCTAGCTACTCCTATTCTTATGGCATCCATTCATGTAAAGCCATTACTCCTGTATATCTCAGATACAACCACATCACTAGGAATATTGCTTGTACAAGAGGATGAAACAAAGAAAGAAAGAGAAATCTACTATATCAGTAGAACACTAGTCTCCTATGAACTCAATTATAGCATTATTGAGAAAGCATGCTTAGCAGTTGTCTTTGCATCACAAAAATTGAGACGTTACATGTTGTCACATACAATAAGGCTCATTGCAAATATAGATCCTTTGAAATACCTCCTCAGCAAGACAACATTAACATGACATCTAGCAAAGTGGGTCCTCATTATGAGTGAATTTGACATCGAGTATGTAGACATGAGGGCTATTAAAGGAAAATTCCTCATAGATCAACTAGCTAATTCACCACTCCAAGATGGTGAACCTTTAAGGGTTGAATTCCTTCATAATACCATTATGCATCTAACTGAGTATCCGTGGAATATGTACTTTGATGGTTCTTTCATGTAACAAGGCTTTAGAGAAGGAGTTTTGTTCATAACTCCTCAAGGCTACAAGATACCCAAGTCCTACAAATTGATGTTTCCATGTACCAATAAAATTTCTAAATATGAGGCATTAGTAAACGGTCTTAAACTTGCCATAGAATGGAAGATTGTAGAGTTATATGTGTATGGTGACTCCCAGCTCATTATCAATCAAGTCAATAGAGATTATCAGACAAAAGATGAGAATTTGATGCCCTACAAGAAACTGGTTGATGACTTTAAAAAATTATTTTGTCTTCATCACATTCCAGTAGATTCCCAGAACAGAGAACAAAGCTACAGATGCTATGGCTACATTGGTGTCCATGTTACAACTGGAGGAACATCAATACCTCCATGACTTCTTGGTGGAAGAATTATCCTATCCATCCTTTGATACCTCTCAATACCAAGTAATTTGTACTTTGAACACCCCAGACCAATCTCGGTATGCTAATATGATTGCTTACCTAACTGACCAAACCATTCCCAATGATCTATCAAGAAATGAAAAAAGAGCCTTGATTAGGATAGTATCATGTTATGTTCTCATCACTAATAACTTATATAGACGAGGTATCGATGGTATGCTTCTTAGATGTTTAGAAATCAAAGAGTCAGATCACGCGTTAAAAGAAGTCCACGAAGGTGTATGTGGATCACATTCAAACAGATTTTCACTAGCAAAGAAACTGCTCAGAGTAGGCTACTACTGACCTACCATGGAAAAATATGCTATTCGATTTTCCAAAACATGTCAAATTCCAGACACATGGAAATCTCATCCATGCTCCTGCCAGAGAACTTATACCTTTCATTACACATTGGCTATTTCAGCAATGGGCCTTTGACTTGGTTGGATAAATATATCCCAATTCTTCAAATGGACACAAGTTCATCATTACAAACACTGATTATTTCATGAAGTGGGTCAAGGTTGTGCCACCAATCAATCCACTAGAAACTAGGTGGCTATGTTCATATTGACCTACATTATCTGTAGATATGGGATACCCTCTTCAATTGTAACAGACAATGGGGGCCAATTCAAAAACCAAGACATTGATTAACTTTGTGAATAGTTCCACATCACTCAACATTGCTCCTCAATCTATTAACCTCAAGGTAATGGACAGGCTGAGGCATCTAATAAGAATATTCTCAAAATCCTACACCGAACTGTGAGTAATTCTAGCAGAGACTGGCATTTACAACTAAATTCAGCACTTTGGGCCTCTAGAAAAAGCATCAGAACACCAATTGGAGCCACGCAATTTGCTTTGGTCCATGGCACTAAAGCAGTACTACCTATTGAGGTTGAAATCCCATATTTGCAGATATCTTTACAAGGTCTTGTCACTGATGAGCAATACCACATCGATAGGGTGAATTATTTAGACCTACTTGATGAGTGCAAGCATTAGGTGTTCGATCATATGAAGGTGTACCAAGCATGCATGTCCAAGGGTTACATTAAAAAGGTTAAACCACACCAATTTCAAGTGGGGGATCTTGTCCTAAAGGAGAATCCTAAGAACCAGCCTAATAGAGAACATAAAGGAAAATTTGAACCTAATTGATGTTATCACTGCTACTTTTTGGACTGGAGCTTATCAACTAGCTACACCTGAGGGAGACGTTCTTCCAAATCCTATCAACACTTTGCATTTGAAGCAGTTCTATGCTTGATGTTCAGCTAGTAGAGCCTGTATAGTACATAGTTTTCAGAAAATACCAAAAAAATTCAGAAAATTGATCCTAAAGAAATCCAAAAAAAGTGGAAAAAGTCCTGAAGAAAGGTATCCTTGGTGAAAACCTGGCAAAGGAGCACCTTGATACTACAAAAAAAATTCAAAAATTCAAAAATAGAAAGAAAAATGAAAAAGAGAAAAGTGCCTTTATGACAACCTGGTAAAACAAGCATCCTGGTAGCAAAAAGAATAAAAAGTTTTGCCAAGTGGTGAAACCTGGCAATCAGACATCACTTGTATTCTGTGCTCCATCTGTCAATGCATTGGTGACACTAAGCCTTCATGATTGCATCTGTGCTAAGAGTTGACTTTGTTTCCTTACAAAAATCTTATCCTCGCTTGGGATTTATCTGCAATTATGTCTTAGGATCAAGTCATTCTACACCGGGGGCATCTTTTGCTAGCATATTAGGTTGCGTCTGCTAGGTCGTCATAGGATGTTTTGTCTTGGAACCCAATGCTTCTTGATAATTTCACCAAAATGTCACTTTCATGAAACAAGGATGACACAAACATTGCACTAATGGTGTTCCTAAGCCCTACATTGGATGGAAAACTAGAACGATGATTCTACACAGACATGGAACACATATTTTTCTTGAAATTCCAAATTTTTGATTGATGAATCTATATTGCGCTTGAAAAATGAATCAATAGTATTTATCAATACTACCTAAACATAGTTTGATCTTGGCTTGATTATAACTCTTCTATGCACTGATGATGTTTTAACTAGGGGCATCTAAGAAGTTATGAATTTTGTTTGATTGATTCACAATTGATAGTTGTTATGTCTTTCAAGTTACTCCATGACATATGTGCAAAGACAAAGAGTCGCAAGGAAGGGGGGCATAAAATTTTCTTAGTTTTCTATGTATGGTGATTGTTCCAAATGATCCTATACATTTCACCTAACTTGGATGTTTATGGTAAGCGCTACTGCCATGAGTAGATAGCCACATATATCTTGATCTTTGTTATGTGTAACTATGGTGAGGTTCAAACAATTTCCTTGTCTATTTTCTAAACTCAAATTCTCACTATGGTATACGAAGCACAATGTACCCAAGGATATTAATTTTCAAGGTCATTACAGGTCCAATATCTTGCCTTACACAGATTTTGATATAGTGAAAGGAAGGTGACTATTTTTTTATCCTGGCTTCTATGCCTTGATGCCTAAATCTATTTCTGACATTTCATCTAATAAAAATAGTATTCATACTTTCATAATATTGGTGGGTATTAGTGATGGTTGTACTATCCGGTGGTATCCATTCTGAAAAGTTCCCAATGATGATAAAAATGTTACAAAAACTGCCAATCAGTGACAAGTCCTAAGAGTCTGCATATAGTTGCATTTAGAGATTGCATGATGCATTTGTGAAAAAAGTAACAACATAAGGAATGTGAGCTCAAAAATGATTTCCATTTTCTTCTAAATCTAAGTTAATTACTACACATTCAATATTACTGATATTTATATCGTTGCACATCCATAGCATACATTTTGCATCCATAAAATGAGACAGAAAGAAACTACAAAAATAAAGCATTTATGCATTTCATTTTTACATCCTAAAGTGCATCCATACATTTTACTTGCATAAAGGAAAACTCAAAAACATACATTTTGTGTATTCACATCGGTATCATTTGAAACATATTTATATCAGTGATAAATCTAAACACATAAATGATGTCATCATCTAAATATCTAACTCATCATAAAACCAAGATACAATCACATGTGGAAAAACATCTCAAAGAGAACTCATGAATCATGTCAGAATCAGAGACAACTGCTTCAGATATATATATCAAAACATCATGATACAAAGATTGACAACATGGCACAAGTCTACAAAAAGAGTATCAAAGGGTCAGAAAGAATCAGATATACATATATAAAGTGTCAATGATACAAATGAATGGCCTCACAGAGCTCTGGATATACAAAATGATCTCACAAAATAGTACAAAAAGACATGTCTCATGTCTGGCTTCCTCCCTCTCCCTGATTTGGAGGAGGGTGAGGTACAAATAGTGGTGGATAAGGCATCACTCCCTCAGACTATTAGGCAACTCGTGAATAAGAAAGTGCTCTCTGGTCCTCTAGAACTGCAACATGGTATAAAGCAAAGTAATAGGCTGCTCTCTATTCCTGGTGAGTGGCTATCTGAGCCTGGGCATCTCTCTCTGCTCTGAGAATATCACCCTGCCTATCTTGCTCTTCCCTAAGGCACTCCAGCTGTGCCTCCCTATCTGTCAGTAGAGCCTCTAAAGTGGTAATACGTGCTCTAAGCTACTCTCTCTCCTGCTCACACTGAGATAGTGGGTCTCCATCTCTACCAGAACCCATGCCAGAATCCTATCCCAAAGGTCTATGTTATGACCCATCAGGATGCCTCTGCTACTCCCTTGTAAGTAATAGACCTGGATCTATCCAGGGAACAACAAATATGAATCGGGTACACCGACCCTCTCCACTGCCAACAAAGACATATTTTCTTGAATTGACATGATACAACATAAACCTAAATTCAACTGCTAAACTAAGTCAAAATAGGAAAAATTAGATGTGATCCAGGAAATACTAGATGCGACACAAATAATTGGGAAAATAGGATGTGATCCAGGAAAAATTAGATGCGATGCGGGTTTGACAGGGTGCGATCTGGAATCCTGGATGCGACCTAGAATTCAAAGGGCTCTAAAAGTTACATAAATGCATGAAAATACAAATTGCAAAATTCATGAGGTAGTTTTGCGAGTACTTACCAAAGGTGCATAGTCGGCTGGGCGTTGATGACGACGACTAAGCTTGATATAATGCTTCCTAACTGGGATTACCATCCTCTCTGCAGAGCTCTCAAATTTACTATGGGTAAAAGTGAAAATGAATAGTAAAATGGTAATTTTTGAGACATATATTGGTCTTTTGAGCTATTTAGGGGTTCCAAAACTCCTCCCAGGCAACTGAAACTCCATTTTTGTTCTCTTTTTGATCAATCAGGAACCAAATTGAAGTTGCCTGAGGTGTTTTATGTAGTACAATAAACTTTTTACGAAAGCTCCTTAAAATGCAGAATTGCTCCATTTGTTCTAAAAGTCTGACAAATTGCACATTTCATTGAAAATCTTGGTCTGACATCATTTTATCAATCTTGTCACTCACATTTTCATGTAATTAACTTGGTACTCATGTGTTTACTCTTAAATACACCTAATTTCTTCACTTCTTTTGCTCCATTCTTTCTTGCTCTACCCTGTCCATGCAAGTGATGTTTTCTTTCAAACAGAGGGATATTATTTCTTTCCTTCAATTTCGTTCCCGAGGGGGCATGATCAAACTATCATCAATTAAAATCTTGCTTGAAATAAAATCAAAAGGACTTCGTTATCAAACAACTAGGGGCATGACAGTTTATTTGACTAAGTCAGAACTATTGGATAGAAATCTTTGGTTCTCATATGATGGATATCTTGTTTTTCCTCATTTTAAAATATTCTTATTAAGCTCCTGCCATCTTCATACTAACTTTTGGATGACAACCAAGTTTGGAATCAGTATTATCAATCTTTGGATGACAACCAAGTTCAGAATTGGTATCTTTAAGATCTTTTATTGACCTTTGGACAACAACCAAGTTCATATTCAATTCTATCAGTTTAGCTCAATCAAGTGCGAGACTGATCTCATCAGGCATTTCGTTTGATCATGAGAGAAATTCTCAATCTTTCTGAAGTCAAAATCAAAAACTTTACTTGAATCAATGCGCTGCTCACACATCAATTCAAAGAGCGGAAAATGTAACCACCTGGATTTGGTCTGCTCTGACCATAGACCCTATTTTCCCTAAGCAAGATCATACCCCCAATTATGTTTAGACAACTCTTCAATTGGCTAACATAATTTATTCAAATCAAATTTAATCTCCTAAGTGACCTAATCACTAAATTTTATTAATCACCTAAGCCAAACAAATCAAACATGGCTAAGGTAATTAATTTAAAAGGAATTAAATAAATCCCTTTTTATATCAAATCACTTGAAAAAAGCTTATATTCTAGCCTAAATTAATCTAATTAATTGGATATAGTCCTAATTAATTGTCTAAAGCAATAAAAGGCTTAAATAATTAATATTCCTATTTTTCAATGAATATATTTAATATAATTCATTTCATTAATATTCCCCTAAACCCCTAACCTAACCTACCTCAACCACCTTGACCTTGGTTTCAAACCCATCCCAACCTATTCACCCCATGCTAAATCTAATCCTAATCCTAATCCCATTCTAACCCACCTCCTAATGATGTCACATTTCTAAAAATGTGATTAGGAACTCAACCCACTTGAGAAAGTCAACTTTCTCAAGCTTGACTCCCTCTAAGTCCACCTTCTCAAGCTTGCCTCTTAGACCCTTCCCATGCTTCTTAAAGGCTCCCATTAATGCCTTATTAATGGAGATTCCTCAAGCCCATGCTTCTTCAATGCCTTTGTCATTTATTCCTCTTACACTTCATTAATGGTTTTTACAACTCCATTAAGGACCCTTGTCCACCCTCTCTCTCCTCATTTCTTCTATAAATAGAAGGATTTTTTGAGCTCAAATGAGCCTGAATTTTAGATTGAAAATGTATTTTTATGCTATTAGGATTTACATAGATTCATGTTACATTTTAGTTTCCATGTTTATGCATTGTTATAATCTTGATTTCTAGAACTAGAATGCATGTTATTTAGATATCTTTCTTAGTTTTAATAGAATATTTCATGCTAGGTTGTATAGGTCACTGGAAAAGGCATAATCTGAGGGCTATTATGTTATTTTTCACACTCCTCCTAGTTAGAAAGAAATAGATCAATTTTAGTGGATTTCCATGCTTTACCAACCCCATTTTCACTAACGTAATGATCTCTTGAAGTGTTGTGTCATAGGTAATAGTTGCACTATTTCACACACACACACACATGTATGAGGTCTCTAGTTGCAGAGGATGAGAAGGTGAAGATAGCTAGATACCTTAATGGACTCAAGTGGAATATACAAGATGAAATGAGTCTCTTGACTTTTGATACTATTCATAAATGCCACCAAATTGCAGTAAAGGTAAAGGAGAAGCTAAGGAAGAAACAAGATTAAAGCACTACCAGAGGTAGAGGCAAAGTAAGAGATAATAGAGAACAAAGAGGTGGATATGGTGGAAGAAGTTTTGAAAGAAAGAGTCAAGGAGAGACCAAAATCACTAAGAAGCAAGAAGGAAGTTCAAGTAGAGGAAACTCCAATAGAGGAAGGAACTCTAATAGCAGTTGGAGAGGAAGAAATAGTGGTCAAGGCAGAAGTTCCTACTTTTCCACTATGAAGTGTTACCACTGTAACCAGATGGGACACCCTGCATACAAATATCTAGAGAAAGGCTCTACTTCTCATGGAGGTGACAAGAGGGTAAACTATGTTCAAGAGGAGACTAGTCGTGGAAGTAAACACCTTGAGGTACCCCTAGAGCCAAAGGAAGGTGAGAACTTGATGATATGAAGGAAATTAATCAAGGAACCAGTAAAAGAGGAGCCAAGCCAGAGAAGGTCACTTTGTAGAGTGAAATTCAAGATGATGGGTAAATTATGTAGAGTCATCATAGACTCAAGGTCTACCGATAATATTATATCAGAGGAAGCAGTCAATAAGCTAAAGATGAAGAGGATTCCACACAGTAACCCATACAAGGTTACTTCATTGAACAAAGGACAACATGTCCTTGTGAATGAACAAGCATGGGTGGACTTCTCAATTGGAAGATATAAGGATATGGTATTGTGTGACGTCCTACCTATGGATGCATGTCACCTACTCCTTGGACGGCCATGGAAATTTGACAGAGAGGCCATGCATGATGGAGCAAAGAATTCTTATTCTTACAAGAAGGACAACGTGACATTCAAAATATAGTCAATATTGGAGGATGGATAAATGAAGTCTACATGTCCCAATGTTATTGTGGTCAGTGAGAAGGAGTTCATAAAATCCTTAGAAGAAGGAGAGGGAGTAGGATTTGCACTTGTGTTGAAGCCAAAGGAAGAAAGTATAGACATGGAAGTCAAGAAGACAAAATTTCCAATGGAAGTGTAGGAGATGTTGTAGAGGTATGAAGGCATTGTCAATGATGGACAACCATCAACCCTACCCCCTAAGAGAGCTGTAAGTCATCAAATAGACTTTATCCCAGGAGCTACCCTTCCTAATGAGGCAACCTATAAGATGACCCCTCAACAAAATGAGGAATTAGCCAAGCAAATACAAGAACTCCTAAGCCAAGGTCTTATTAGGAAACACATTAGTCCTTGTACCGTACCCACTGTCTTAGCACCATAAAAGGGAGGAACTTGGAGGCTCTATACTAATTCAAGGGAAATAAACCAAATTACCATTAGATACAGATTCCCTATCCCTAGGATAGAAGACCTAATGGACTGTCTAGGAGAGGCAAAGTATTTCACTAAGATTGACCTAAAGAGTGGGTATCATAAAATTAGCGTCAATAAAGGGGATGAATGGAAGACAACCTTCAAAACTATATAAGGTTTGAATGAATGGCTTGTGATGCCATTTGGGCTATCTAATGCCCCATCAACATTCATGAGGCTTATGAATGATGTCCTAAAAGAATACATTAGAAAATTTGTAGTAGTGTATCTAGATGATATACTAATATTTAGTAAGAACAAAGAAGAACATCTTAGACATCTGCAGATAGTTTTCAAGAAGCTACATCAGGAGAAGTTGATGATAAACTTGGAGAAATGTGAATTTTTGAAACAGGAGCTAGTGTACCTTGGGTTTGTGTTGTCCCAAGGCAATATAAAGATGGATCCAAGCAAAGTGGAAGCCATTCTCAATTGACCTACTCCATGGATAGAAATAGAATTAAGAATTTTTCATGGTTTAGCTCAGTATTATAGGAAGTTCATAAAGCAATTCAGTGCAATTTGTGCTCCTATGCTTGATACTATAAAAGGTGGAATGAAAACTAAGTTTGTGTGGAATGAGAAAGCTAACCATTGATTTGATTTTTTGAAGAATAATATTTCTAATAAACCAATCTTGATTTTTCCAAGCTTTGAGAAGTTGTTCGCAGTGGAGTGTGATGCTAGCAATGTGGCTATTGGTGTAGTCTTGAGTCAAGAGGGGATACCAGTGGCTTTCCACAGTGAAAAGCTAAGTGAATCCAAGAAGAAGTACTTTTATTATTACCTAGAGATGTATTCTCTAGTCCAAGCACTAAGGAAGTGAAGGCACTAATTTCTTCCAAAGGAATTTGTGGTCTTTTCAGACAATCAAGCACTGAAAATCCTGAATTCTCAAGACAAACTCAGTCATAAACATATGAAGTGGGTAGAATATCTACAAGCCTACACTTTTAAAATTAAGTACAAGAAGGGATTGCAGAATAAGGTATTAGATGCCTTAAGTAGAAGAAGCTTGAATGTACAAGAGATACACCTGCAGAGCATGGGTATTGAGAGCTTCAAAGACCTATATGTAGAAGATGGAGACTTTGCAGAGATCTATAGGGTATGTCAAGAAAACAAGAACCATTTTCATAGAAAATTATCTGAATATACCTTGCAAAGTGATCTATTGTTTAAAGGAAGTCAATTATGTGTTCCTAGAGGGTCCATTAGAGAAAATCTGATACAAGAGAAGCACAATGGTGCACTTAGTGGGCATTTTGGTGTCAATAAGACCCAAGAGTTAGTGCATAGGTTTTATTTTTGGCCTAAGATGAATTTGGATGTTAGGAAGTATGTATAAAGTTGTGTTGTATGTCATAAGAAAAGGGTACATGTTCCAATGCAGGCCTTTACCAACCTCTTCCCATTCCAAGTAGACCATGGGATTGCTTAAGCTTGGACTTTGTGGTAGGATTGCCAAAGACCAAACAGGGAATAGATAGAATCTATGTAATTAGAGATACATTCTTTAAGATGGCACACATTGTACCTTGAAAAATAGTCCATGGTGAAAGTCAGATAGCTCATCTATTCTTCAAAGAGGTAGTCAGAATTCATGGGTTACCATTGAGCATAGTGTCAAACAGAGATACAAAGTTAATGAGCCATTTTTGGAAGACCCTGTGGCAAAAGCTAGGAGCCAATTTTTCTTTTGGGTCTGCATATCACCCTCAAACTGATGGCCAAATTGAGGTAGTCAATAGGAGTCCAGGTAACCTCCTAAGATTCTTAACTAAGGAGTATGGTCAAGCTTGGGACCAACTCATTAGACAGTCAGAGTATGCCTATAATGATACTGTCAATAGAACCACAGGGAAGAACCCCTTTGAAATCATTTATGGTTTGCACCCAAGGGGGATATTTGAGCTTAGAGATCTCAAGGATGGAGCCAAGGGTAGTGGCTATGCAAAATATTTTGCACATTCAATGAAAGAAGTGCATGAGACAGTAAGCAAGACATTGACTGAAAGTATAGAGAAGCTAAAGACCAAGGTGGATGAAAGAAAAAGGGATGTCCAATTATAAGTTGGGGATCTAGTAATGGTTCATCTAAAAAAGGAAATATTGCATAACGGAGTGCCTCATAAGCTATAGATGAGAAGAATTGACCCATGTACCATTTTGGTCAAATATGGAACCAATGCATACAATGTGGAACTACCAGAGGACACTGGTTTATCTCCTATGTTCAATGTTGAATATTTGATCTTGTATAAAGGACCAACACCAGATCCATACCAAAGCCTTACATAGGTCATAAAGGAGGTAGACAACCTAAACTTGACCCCTGATCCACCGAAGAAAGAAGAGAAGATGCTTGATTCCAGGGCCTACAAGAAGACCAGATAGAGAACCTATTATGAACACTGGTTAAATGGTATGGAAAAGAAGATGTAGAGGAAACTTGGATCAAGGAGACTGAATTCAAGAAGTTGGGAGTGGATTCCAACTTACTCAATCCAAGGGTGGATTGAAGTCTTTTCATTTTGGGAGGATGGTGCAGGAGCACCTAGGAAAATCCCTAAGTCTTGTTAGAATTTTGGCTTGTACCGACCCTAGCCAAGTCAGTAGGTTTTAATTTGACCTTAGAAGGTCTTGCAAAGTGTGTTCCTAAGTGGATTATACTAGGCTCAATCCATTCCTAGATTTTTAAATTGCTTTTCTAGTTGTTAGTGCATGGCTAGGTGCATGACAGGGAGAAAGCGAGTGCCAATGCAGGGGAAAGAGTGAGAGTTTAGAACCAAGTGTGGTTTCAGAGAGATAGAGGTCATACATATATCTTTTGATAGGATCAGGCATTGGCCAATCCGTTTAGATAGACTCCAAGCCAAAAACAAAAAATTGCTAAAAATAGCCCTATTTTCCTTATTAGCTCTGAATTCTAGGAATCCACTGTCCAAGAAACCTAGAACCTTAAGACCACCAAAATCCTTTAGGTCTCATAAAAGGGTGTCAGGTTATCAAGTTTTTTTTTCAGTAGTGGTTGGAAGTTTTATGACAGAAGTGGGAAAAATGCACTGTTACTCGGGCTTGTGCTGTAGGAGCACCCTCAAGTTCATCCATTGCAAGCACATCAATGGACCCAAATACAAAGGGTTAGAGTATTGATTGGATCTTGCATCCAATTTCATCAATAAGTCCTCAATTGTAAGACAAGGGGACATTAGGTGATGTTATAACCTAGTTGTCTACCTTAGTGAATTTGGACAATATTGGGTAGATTAGGATAGATTAGGCACCTAAGGAGGGGTAGGAATGTTATTTTAATCCTTCTAAGGTCCCCTATGGAATAAAAGTACACAAATTTGCAAGTTTAGTCACATTTGACAACTTTTGTTACAAGTTGTCAAAGTTCTCAATGTTGCATAATACAACTTCTTGTCAAAAGATGCGACTTTTGAATCCCAACATTCACAACCAATTTTGTCTATTGGAACTGCTTGGGAAATGTATGAAAAGGTTAGAAAACCTTACTCCATGGTTGGATTGGATTTATTGTAAATTTTTGACATTGAAATCAATAAAAATCAACTATTTTCTATATTTCCAATTGTATTTCTAAGTTGTACGGATTTGTACAGATCCCAATGCACCATTGAAAGATTGAGAAAGTCGATCTAGTGTCTTGGTTGAATGTTCCAAGTGGTATTAGAGCAACTAGTAGATATTTGGAAGAAGACAAGTTGCAACCATGGCGAATGGTGGTGAAGAAAGTGAACTTGCTAATAGGTTTTCAAATGTAGAACTACTGAGAGTGGTGAAAGAACATGATGTGGAAATGAAGTTGATGAGACAAGGAATAGAAAGACTCAAGGGAAAAGTCAAGAAAGGGAGTAGTGGGAACTCTAGAGTTGAAGAGGAGGGGAATGATGAAGAGATTCCTTGGCATGAGGATGAAGAAGAAGAAGCCCCTTCATAACAGAGGCTACTCTTGAAGACTTTGAAATCCATGGAAAGAACGACCATGGATACTAAACTTGATCTACCTATCTATAATGGGAAGATGGATCTAGAAGAAGTAATGGATTGGATTGATGCACTCACTAGTTTCTTTGAATGTGAGGAGATATTAGAGCATCAAAAGGTTAAGATATAAAAGTCCAAGTTGAAGGGGTCTGCCCTATCTTGGTGGAACTTCACTCAAGCAAAGAGGGTGAAGATGGAAAAGAATCCTTTAAGCACTTGGAAGAAGATGGTGACCTTGGTGAAGGAAGCCTATGTTCCTGAAGACTATGAAGTTCAACTTCATAGGAAGAGACAAATTTTAAGGAAGAAGGAGATGGACATCTCAAGATATACAGAGGAATTCCATAAACTTACCATGAAATCTAAGTTAGTGGAACTAGGGAGTGTCAAACTTGCTAGATATATGCAAGTATTGAGGATAAACATCCAAGATGAACTAAGTTTTTGTTCCCCTACTACTGTCCAAAAGTGCTATCAATTAGCACTGGAAGTTGAGGAAAGAATCAAGAGGAGGCAAGAGAAAAGTGGAAGAGGCAGAGGCTAGAGAGAATTTGGTAGTAGAGGAAGAGGGAAAAGCAGTGGCAGAGGGCAAGCTCCTAGAAATTTTGGAGAAATCAGTCATAAAGAAACCAGTCAAGAGAAATCCTTTGGAGAAAGCAGTTCTAGAGGCTCCTACAGAGGAAGGAGAGGAGATTCAAGGGGAAGGTTTGGAGGAAGAATTTCAGGACCTCCAAGGTGTTACAGATGTAACCAACAAAGGCACTTAGAATCCAAGTGTCCAGAGAAGGAAAGCAATCAGGCAGAGAGAAGGGAAAACATGGTTAGAGAAGAAGAGAACCAAGGAGAAAATACACATGGGTCTTATACACCACCTGAGGAAGGATAAGTCCTCATGATGAGAAGGATATTGTTGAAGGCTCCAAGCACTCAAGATCCCCCTTAGAGGAAGAGTCTTTTCAAGACCACCTACAAAGTGGGAGTCACAGTTTGCAAGATGGTGATTGACAGTGGGTCTACAGACAACTTGGTATCAGAAGATGGAGTAAATAAACTAAAATTGAGGAGGGTGCCACATCCAAACCCTTACAAGGTGTCATGGCTCACAAATAAGAACCAAAATATCATAGAAGAGAAAGCTTGGGTGGAATTCCAACTTGGGAAGTACAAAGATAAATTTCTCTGTGATATTGTTCCAATGGATGCCTGCCACTTGCTACTTGGGAGACCATGGAAATATTATGTGGAGGATCACCATGATGGAAGGTTGAACACATACACAATCAACTACAAAGGTGAAAAGGTAACATTCTTACCACTGTCTGATTCTGTAGAAGAGAAAAAAGATTCTAATTTTTTGTTTATTGGTGAAAAGAGTTTTTAAAAACTTTGGAAGAGGAAAAGACTCCTTGCTATGCCCTAGTAACTTTACCTAGGGATGAAAAACCTCAGAACATTGATAAAGAGATAAAGCCCTTGAGAAGAGTAGGCCCTAAGGAAGTTGCATACCTACTTGAATAGTATAAGGATATTGTCACCAAAGACTTACAAAATGAGTTGCTCCCAATCAGAGACATAAGTCACAACATAGACTCGATCCCAAGATAAAAATTACCCAATAACGAAACATATAAGTTAACTCTAAATAAAAATAAGGAGATGACAAGGAAGACTCAAGAAATCTTGGCTAAGGGTTTAATCACAAAGAGTCTCAGTCCTTGTGTAGTACCTACTCTTTTAGCCCCTAAGAAGGGAGAAACATGGAGATTGTGCACTGATTCTAGAGCAACAAATAGAATCAAAATTAGGTATAGATTTCCTATGCCTAGGATAGAGGATCTATTGGATCACTTATAGGGTGAAAGGTACTATTCTAAAGTGAATTTGAAGAGTGGCTACCACCAAATAAGGATTAGGGCTGGTGATGAGTGGAAGACTACATTTAAAACTAATGAAGGCTTGTATGATTGGAGGGTAATGCCCTTTGGCCTATCCTATGCTCCAAGCACATTCATGAGGCTTATGAATGAGGTGCTCAAACCATTCCTTGGAAATTATTTCTTAGTACCTTGATGACATCCTTATCTTCAGTAAGAATAAGGAAGAACACTTAGAACACCTTAACTTGGTTTTGAAGAGGCTGCATGAAGAATTTTTTTTCATAAATTTGGAAAAATGTGTTTTTATGCAAGAAGAACTTGTTTACTTGGGATTTGTGATTTTAGGAGGGAACATGAAAATGGACCCTAAGAAGGTAGAATCCATATTGAAATGGCCTTCTAGAACAATCACTAAGGTTAGAAGCTTTCATGGACTTGCTTCCTTCTATAGAAAGTTCATTAGAAATATCAGTCAGTTGTGTGCTCCTATCCTTGAGACCATTAAGGGTGGACAAAAGTGTAAATTTGTGTGGAACAAGGATGTAGAAGAAGCCTTCAAAATGCTAAAGCAAAAGGTAATGGAGAAACCCATCCTAGTGTTCCCTGATTTTCAAAAGATATTCACTATTGAATGTGATGCTTCAAATCTGGCTATAGGGGTTGTCTTGAGCCAAGAGGGAAGGCCTGTAGCCTTTTTTAGTGAGAAATTCAATGAAGAAAAGAGGAAATACTCCTCTTATGACTTGGAAATATATGCCCTAGTCCAGTGATTGAAGAAATGGAGACACTAACTCCTTCAAAAATAATTTGTTGTCTTCACAGACAACCAAGCTTTGAGTTTTTTAAATATCCAGGAGAAACTAAGCCACAAACACATGAAGTGGGTGGAATCAATACAAGCCTACACATTTTCAATCAAACATAAGAAGGGATTTTCCAATAAGGTGGTAGATGCATTGAGCAGAAGAGCTCTATTTGTGAAACTAATCCAACTCCAAAGTGTAGGGATTGATTCATTAAAGGACATGTATAAAAATGATGATGATTTCAGTGATATTTATAAGGTGTGTTCTAAATTTTCTGAGGCTTATCATGTTGAGTATGCAGATTTTTTGATTCAAAATGGGCCCTTGTTCAAAGGAAACTAGTTGTGCATCCCAAAATGTTCAATGAGGGAGAACATCATTAGAGAAAATCATGCAGGCAGCATGGGGGGAAATTTTGGCTTGGACAAGACATTGGAACAGGTGAGAAGGTTCTATTATTGGCCTAAGCTTCAGACTGAAGTAAGGAATATTGTAGAGACATGTACAATCTGTCAAAGTGCCAAGGGTACATCCATAAATGTAGGACTATACCAGCCTGTACCTATTCCTACAAGACCTTGGGAGAGTTGCATCTTGGATTTTGTGATGGGATTGCCTAGAACACAAAAGGGATATAATAGTATTTATGTTGTAGTGGACAGGTTTAGCAGAATGGGCCACTTTATCCCTTGTAAAAGTACCAATGATGCATCATCAATTGCAAGTTTGTTCTTTAAAGAAATTGTGAGGATCCACGGCTTACCTCAAACCATTCTCTCTGATAGAGATGTAAATTTTATTGGTCACTTTTGGAGGACCTTGTGGAAGAGGTTAGGGACCAATCTAAGCTTTAGTTCTTCCTACCATCCACAAACTGATGGGTAGACATAAGTTGCAAATAAATCACTTGGAAATATGCTTAGATGTTTGAAAAAATAGTATGGAGACAAGTGGGATGCATTCCTACCCAAAGTAGAGTTTGATTTTAATGACTCAGTCAAGAGGAGCACAGGGAAGATTCCCTTTCAGATTGTATATGGGAAAAGTCCAAGAGGCATCTTACAACTCAGAGAATTGCCACAAAACACTCTAGTAAGTGCTCATGGAGAAGAGTTTGCAGAGAGTATGAAAGAAATTCATGACTCGGTGAGATTGCCACTTGAGAAGAGTGAATAAAAGTATAAGAAAGCCAAAGAAAAGAATAGGAGAGATATCCAGTTGTAGGTAGGAGACTTGGTGTGGGCATATTTGAAGAAGGAAAGATTGCCTAAGGGAAAGCACACTTAACTACTCATGAAGAAAGTATAACCCTGTCTAGTATTGAAGAAGCATGGGTTGAATGCATATGATATTGAACTACCCTCACACCTTGGTATCTCCCCTATATTCAATATTTGTGATCTAAGCCCATATAAAGGTGATGTGAATGCAGATTCTGAAGTACAGGTTGAAGAGCCTGAAGAGGATGTTGCAGGAATACCCACCCATGTACCAATGAAGCTTGAGAAAATATTAGACACAAATATCATCAAACAAACAAGAAAGAATGTTTAAAAGAAATATTTGGTCAAATGGAAAGGAATTCCCTAGGAATAACTTGTATGGATGGATGAGCAAGAAATTCAGAAGCATGGCTCCAGTTTAGAAGACCTCATCTCAAGAGGACTTGAGATCAATGCACCCTGAGAGTATGGTGCACGAGCACTCTCAATTTAATCCATTGAAAGCACATAAATGGACCCAAATACAAAAGGGTTAGAGTATTGATTGGATCTTGGAACCAATTTCATCAATAAGTCCTCAATTGTAAGACAAGGGGGACACTAGGTGAGGTTATAAACCTAGTTGTCTACCTTAGTCAATTTGGACAATATTGGGTAGATTAGGCTAGAATAGTCTAGGGAACCTAAGGAGGGGTAGGAATGTTATTTTAATCCTTCTAAGGTCCCCTATGGATTAAAAAAAAAAAAATTTGTAATTTTAGTCACATTTGACAACTTTTGTTAAAAGTTGTCAAAGTTGTCAATGTTGCATAATGCAACTTCTTGTCAAAAGATGCAACTTTTGAATCCCAATGTTCACAACCAATTTTATCAGTTGGAAATGTTTTGTAAATGTATTTAAAGGTTGGAAAACCTTACTCCATGGTTGGATTGGATTGATTGTAAAGTTTTGACATTGAAATCAATAAAAATCAACTCTTTTTCTGTATTTCCAACTGTATTTCTGAGTTGTAAGGATCTGTACAGATCCCAATACACCATTGAAGGATTGAGAAAGTTTATCATGTGACTTGGTTGAATGTTCCAAGTGGTTTGAAGGTTTGAAGTGTAGGGTATCTAAAGTTATCCATTTTTTATTACTCACTAGTCACAGGAATGCCCTAACTAGGGGTTTGATACAAAATTCCTCTTTCCCAAAGACTCCACCATGGGAAAATTCTAAGACTTTGTGGAGAGAAATTAGGGAGGATGTAATTTAATAATTTTGAGGTATTAGATCAAGAGGCACACGATGGAGGGAGAAATGATTAAATCCTCTGGAAAACCATCTAGATGTGACTGTCCAGAATTGGCTTTTTGAGGCATAACTCGGGCCAAGGGTGGAATGGAAGTATAAATCCTTGGATTTAGAAGTTTTGTGTTATCCAAAAAGTTTTAAAATTAGAGGGATTGGAAATTTAATCAAGATTCAAGTACTTGCTTTGTAAAAGTGGTCAATTAGCCCTATTAGGCCTAGGAGGGAATTGAGGATAGCAGGAGTTAGGGGATTGGTCAAGAGCCCTAGCTTGGAGGGTGTTGTTGCAGGATGGATTGAAGAGTTAGAGGGTTCTATGGTGGAGTTCCAATTAGGTTTCCTTCAAGAATCCATATTATATCCTTGTAGACCTATATAGGATTGGGTGTCTAAATTGAGTCTTAGAGATACCTTAGTATGGGATTTGTATTTCTTTACATCTAAAATGGATTTATAGAATTTTTAGAACCCTTTTTTCATCCTTGGATTAACTGGTTCTAGTTGTGTCATATTGTGCCCTTAAGGGTGTTGAAGATTAGGTGGAAGATCTAGTCTTGTCATTGTGGGTTTTGGGAACTCTTTGGTAGAGCCCTAGATTGTGTGGGAGTGGGGGGTATTGTGGACCTCTAGTGAATTCTTTTGACATATTTTGGGGCTCTTCTCTAGCTTCATTAACCAAGCAGGCTCACTATTACTCAGGTCTTAGTTAACTGAGTAGGCTCACTGTTACTCGAGTTTTAATTAACCGAGTAGGCCTAAAAGACAAAATCCCTTGGTTATCTTGAGATCATTTGTAGATCCATTGATGTCCTATTTTAATGAGATTGTGTGGGAGGCAAGAATTTGTCTTAGCAAGAGTTTCACCCCCTGCAGTACTTGTGAAGATGTTGTGAAGATTTTGCACTTGGAGTCATCCAAGATAGAGTGAAGATTTGAAGTACCCCTAATGGTAGTGATCCCTCAAGGTGAAGAAAAAGAGACTAACTCTCGGAGTTGGGTTAGGATAGTCTTAGGCTAGAAGAGAAAATTCTATTAAGGTCTTAGAAGTAAGCTTAGGATCTAGGGAGGGCTAGGACAAGTGAAGTACTAGATAGTGTTTGTGCAAGCATACCTTGGAGCATCTCTATCAGTATTTAGTAGCGCAGAGAGTTTCTTTTCTTTTATTTCTAGCAAGCTTTAGTCTTAGTAAGTAATGAAACACTATTCTTTCACCAATTCTTGTGTAGGTTTGTTGGTACTAAGTTAAAACCATACACACAGAGCTAGGAGAAGAGATACTTATGGGAGATTTATTCCTAATGAATCTCATCCTAACATTCAACTAGCTGAGCCACAAAATTTACTAGAAGAAGAAGAGATAAAATCCTTTGCTGATACATTCACTCATTTAAGAAGTTTTGAAACCTCTTTTAATGATCCCTTTATCCAAACATTTACTGAGAATCATTTTTCTCTTGTACTTTACCCGACAAGAATGGCTGGCCAAAATACACCTAATCATCCTACTTTTCCATGTCCCATCACCAACCAAAACTAAGTGGAAAACCTCAAGAATATTCTTTCCTCGATCCTCCATAAATTCTATGGGCTAGTAATAGAGGACCCAAACATATTCTTGTTTGAGTTTGATAATATTTGTAGGAGTTATGACTATGCTACTGATGCCTATAGGCTCAAATTGTTCCCTACCACATTGAAAGGGTTTGCACTAAGATGGTTTATGGGTCCATGTAGGAACAATATTGACAGTTGGGATGAGATGAATGAGAATTTCCTTGAGAATATAAGGACTAATGCAGAGGAAATGCCATGTGAGGTGATGATATTTTTAGGATGAGAGCTTGGAAGATTATGTAGAAAATTTCTTGTTCATTTTTAGAAAGTCTAAGCATAATAGACTTAGTAAAGATTCTCAGAAGCTAATATTCCTTATAGGAATCAATGAAAATTTCATGGAAGTTTTAGACCTCATGGGAGGAGGAGATATTACTCAATTTGACTGGGAAGACATAAGGAATATTTGTCAAAATTATTCTAGGGCTGCATTGAAAAAAGCCAGAGGTTATCAACCTGGTTTGAGAAAGTCAACAAATGGAGGAGTTTCAAGAATGAAGATCATAAATTTGCTGAAGGACTTCAAGAAAGATATTATCAACAACATGACTATTCAACTAGATACACTCCAAGCAAAAAAGAAGCATAAAGAGGTAGACAATGCTGACAAAATTATCTCCCGTGTCTTTTCTTGGTCCTTATTCAAATTCCCATGTGCCTAATAACTAGTGACAACATTAAATCCACCAAATTTTGGTAATTAACCACAAAAACATTGGAATAACCCACAAAATTTTTGACCAACTTACCAAAATCCCAATCCTCCACCTCAAGGGAACTGGCAAAAAAATCCTCAATGGAGAACAAATAGTGGCCAAATCAATCTGCGAGTTACTTGTAGCCTCCACCTCAGCCTACTCAACAAACTATCACGCCTCCTCCAAATCCAAATACTAATTCACCAAGGCCTACTCAATTGCTAGCTTAACCAACACCCAATCCCAATAATAAACCATAGTAGTAGTCGGTCTATTCAATAGATCCTACTCATTATATTGCTTATGTTGTGGACATAAGTGACATACATTTACATTAAGGACCAACACTTCCTGCACCTACTCTTGTTATCATTGAGGTTAATATAGGAGGAAATGTACCTATTAATCAACCCCTTGTTCAACCTACTTAGTCCAAGTATCCTGAACCAATTTCTAGTACTGATCCAGTGCCACCATTTCCTCAAAGGTTGGAAATTACAGAGTCCAAACCTAACTTTAGACTCATGGGAATACCCAAGTAATTTCATGATTTTATCTCCTATGGATACTTTAGGAGGATACCCTATCATCTTAGGGAGACCATGGTTAGCCATTACAGATGCCTACATAGGGTGTAGATCAAGAGACATGACCATCTCCCATGGAGATAGCACTAAGAAGGTAGTATTATATCCTCTAGATCAACCACATGATCTTGAAAAACCTATTTGGCCTGATCCAAGAGATGAACATGTAGATGAGGTTAATTCATTGGTAAATCTAATGATGAGATGAAAAATCCCATTCATGAAGATCCAAGGAGCTTACCAAGTCTTTATTGAGTTTATGTAGAGTGATTAAAAAGTTGAAAAGGTGATAGATACTTCTTTGGCTTGTTTGTCATGTCCATTTCATACATTGTTTCCAAGGTCTTCCTTGTTAACATATCTTCCTACCTCCCAATTGCTGCATACATTACTACCTCATGAAATTAAATGTCAAGTGTGAAAGAAGTATCTATGATTGATCTTATCAATCAAATAAAGATATCATTAGGAAGGCATTTAAACATTAATAATAGTCTTAATGAGGATCAACAAAAGACATTAGTGGGTTTATTAAAGTCACTCAAGGATGAATTTACATGGGAGTATAGTGATATGAAGGGATTGGATGCAAAGCTCTGCACACATAGAATATACATCAAAGAGGATAGCAAGCTTGTTAGACAACCTCAAAGGAGAGTAAACCCTGCACTTAGGGAGATAGTGTAAGTAGAGTTGCAAAATTTATTAGATGCAGATTTTATATATCCCATATATGATAGTGAATGAGTTTCTCCTCTGGTTATTGTTCCCAAGATAGGAGGAAAATGGAGAGTATGTGTAGACTATAGAGAGCTCAGCTCAACAACCAAAAAATACCATTTTCCTCTTCCCTATATAGATCAAGTATTAGACTCTCTAGCAGAAAAGAAGTATTTTTCATTCCTTCATGGTTTTAGTGGATATAATTAGATTAAGATTGCACCAGAGGATCAAGATAAAAATACTTTTACATGCCCATGGAGAACCTATGTATACTTTTTTCTTCCATTTGGTTTGTGCAATGCACTAACAAATTTTCAGAGGGCAGTCATTAGCATTTTCTCAGACATATCCCACAATTGCATGAAAATATGTATGGATGATTTTACCACATATGGGGAGTCTTTTTGAGAGGTATTGATAAATTTGAGAAAGGTGTTGCAAAGATGTAAAGAACACAAGATTTCCCTAAATAATGAAAAATGTTTTCTTATGATGCAATAAGGAGTAGTTCTAGGGCATTATATTTCTAACAAAATAATTTAGGTTGAACCTGCCAAAATTGAAGTCATCAAAGACCTTCCAACACCCACAAAATAAGGATGTCCAAAGATTTCTTGGTCATGCAGGTTATTATAGAAGATTCATCAAGAATTTCAGTCAGACAATTGGCCCACTATATGCCTTGTTGACAAAAGATTCAAATTTCCAATGGACTCCATCCTGTGAGAAATCATTTCAAGATCTTAAAGCTATGCTAACCCAAGCTCCTATTCTTAAGGGCCCTCAATGGAATTAAGCATTTCATATCCAAACTTATGCATCAAATCATGCAGTGGGTGTAGTGCTTGGATAGAAGGAAGAAGTTGTGGAAAATGTTTATTATGTCAACAACAATATTCAATAGGAAGAACTCAACTACACTATCATAGAGAAATAAATGTCAGTAGTAGTTTATGCCTTAAACAAGTTCAGAAACTACATTATAGTATACTAGGTATTTGTTCATACTAATCATGCTGCAATTAAATACTTTATGAATAAACCTGTTGTCTCTGGTAGGATTGTTAGATGGTTAATTTTGATGCAAGAGGTTTGATGTCACCATCATAGATAAGCTAGGTAAAACAAAATTTGCAAAATTTTTTTCCAGATTGACAAGTCATGTAGAAGAATATGGAATTGATGACTCATTCCTAGATGAACATTTGTTTACTATCAATATTACAACATCTTGGTATGTAGATATTGCCAATTAATTAGTTGCAAGCAAGGTTCCTCCACATTTCTCACCAAAGGAAAAGAAAATGCTAGTGAAAAAGAGTTTCCCATTCACATGGATATGAAGATGTTTATTTTATATAAGACCTAAATATGTTATGAGAAGGTGTATAAGGGATGAGAAAACATATGACATACTCCATGTTTGTCATGATGACCCTTGTGGAGGACAATTTGTTGCCAAAAGGACATGCATGAAGATTCTTAATAATTGGTATTATTGGCCTACCTTGCATAAAGATGTTATAAATTATACTAGGAAATGTGATAGGTGCCAGCGGATGGGGAGAGGCCCACAAGGTCTGATGAGAGGCCATTACATCCACAAGTGGTTTTTACCCCTTTTGATAAATGGGGTATGGATTTTATAGGACCCGTTGATCCACTGGAAAATGGTAAGTATTATATTCTAGTATGTACTGATTACCTAACAAAATGGGTTGAAGTTAATGAAGAAATTATTTTGCCATTAGTATACAAAAGGAAAACAAGTTTTTGAAACTTTAGTAAACCTACACCGAAACAAAGACTTTTAGAGATCACTGAAAGTACAGATATTAGAGATCACCAAAAGTGTTAAGTACAAGAGACACTCGACAGATAAAGTGGAACCCGATAGGAGGAAACCAACAGTGGAACTCGACAAGTAGGTACATTGAAAACTGAGAGAACAAGCACAGTACAAACTGAAAGAAGAAAACAATGCAACCTGAAAGACAGTAAAACTAATTTCAGAGAAAACCGAGCATCAGACACCGAAAGTCAGTTACAGCCCACAAAAAGTGGATCTGACTTCCACGTCAGATAAAACATTCATATTCTATTTATAGATTTTTTTTTTGTTTTAAAACCATTACTTAAGGGGCAAGAAACATTATTGTAATTTTTTTAATCAGTCTAACTGATTTAAAACATGCAGACTAGGAGATCAAGGTAAAGTTATAAACCTGTGATCATAGAGTTAAGTTTGTTTTACATGAAACTTAATTAGGTCAACTCTATCTTATAAATAGATGTTGTAATCATTCTAAATGTACGAGGAGAGGATGAATGTAGCCAATGAGTACATCTATGGATCAAACTGAGAGTTTCAAGAACCTGAACAACAAAAGGTGAATTTGGTTATCAAGAACCAAGAATAGAGGCTACTGAGCAATAGAGGTATTATTCAATCACAATAGGTGATACACATATACATGTAATCTTGAATGGATCTGTAATCAACAATAGTATATTGCATACAATCAGATCAAAGAGTAATTTTCTTACATTCTAATAAGTGAAGCAAAAGTAAAAATCCTTTCAAGGAAGGTGGATTTAATAGTCCTTTGTAAATCTCTTAACCGAGTGCACACTAAACAGTGTTTCTAAAGCTCTTAATAGAGTAGAATTTAACAAGTCTCCACAGATACTCCTAACAGGGTAGATCATTAGAAGTGATCAAATTGTAAGCCTTACCTGGCCCCTTCCAATCTACAGATAGTGAAGATTTTGTGGTTTCCATCCCAACCATAATTTTTACCTTCTTACAGAGGTTTTCCGCGATATCATATCTTGTGTTATGAGTCAATTAATTTCATGAATGTTTCTATGAATGTTTACATTTTTGATTAAGTTAAAGAATTGATATGTCTTACACAAAGATGACATAGAAAAATGGTTGGATGAACAATTGATTACATAAAGGTTAAAGGATAAAAGAGATAAAAAATTTAGAGGTACTGATTCACCCATCCCCTCTCAGTACACACTTCCCATTATTTCCAATAATTAAAGCTATGAAACATGCTTGGGATGATAAGTTTGTTGAGTTCTTGTATGAAGAAACTTTTGCTAGATATGAAATCCCTAGGGAATTAGTAACAGATCAAGGGGCACAATTCACATCAAAACTACTAACAACATTGGTAGAGGAAAATAACGTAAGGCATAAAATTAAACTCCATACCACCCACAAGAAAATGCTCAGGCTGAGGTAACAAACAAAGAGATTGAAGCAATTCTGACTAAAATAGTAGCATTGCAGAGGAAAGATTGGGCCAACCATTTGTCAAAGGCAGTATGGACTTTCAAAACCACATAGAAAATTACCACAGGGTTTACACCTTTTGAATTAATGTATGGAAAAACAACAATTATGTCAATAGATTTTGAACATAAAATACTCAACACAACACTGGAATTGGGTATGAATTTATCAGAAGAACAAACAAAGAGGATATTGCAACTAAATCAATTGGATGAAATGTGACAAGAATCTCTCCATCATACAAAATTGATCTAGCAACAAAGGACACATTAGCATGATAAGCATATCAAGAACAAATCATTTAGTCTTGGAGACTAGGCTCTTTTATATGATTCCAGGTATCAAGAAAACTTAGGGAAACTCCAGCCAGGTGGCTTGGGCCATACCAAATTGAATAATTTTTTCCTAACACAAGCCAACACTGATTATGTCTCTTCCACAAGCCAACCACCAAGGAGGAACTTATGAAATGATTTGAAGAGTCCTACTCACATACTCTTCCTACAATCGATCTCCATGATCCTGTGAGATACACATAAGCCTTATTGGCATGCCATACATTTGACACCATCCTAAAAATTTAGCACCCATTACTGGATTTCTTTAAGATATATTAGACCCTATTTTAGTAATTTTTGTATTTGATTGTCTTTATGATTGATTTCCTACATCTTTCATTTTCTCTCTCCCAAAACTTTTCACACTTTTTAAGACCTGGATCTGCTTTGAATTTAATAATTCTAGGACTAGGTCAAAATAATTTGGCCTTGTCCTAGGCTAGGTTGACCCAATTTGACCTTGTCCTAGGGCATTGTGTTTAAGTGGGCTCCAAGCCCAATGCATAGGTTTTTCTTCCCGATCTTTATTTGTGGTCAGCTAGATAGTATTGAATTTAAAAATGATTATAAAATGGGTTCTTCTCCTCTCATTTGACATCCAAGATTATCAAGACAATCCATTATTTTGCAATCCATTTCTATTCATCCTATGTGCAAGTAGTTCATTGGTGATTTCAAGAGAAAGTGCAATCAAGTTAATTGAGGATTTAGATGCAAGATTTGAAGGAAAACATCCATTTAAAGATCTCCAAGCAAAGATAATCTTCTCTCATTCATGCAAATTTATCTGGCATGATGGCCAAGTAGAGAAGTTATCAAGCAAGCAAGAAGATTCATTCCTCTTCTCCATTCAAGATTTCAGAGATACATTCATTCCAAGATCTAGGATTGAAAAGTGTAGATCCATTGCATTTACGAAGGAATCCTTTATTCTACAACATATTCCAAACACACTTCTCAATCATCTTTGTGGATTTGACTGATTTCTACAGCTATCCATGAGGGTTTTTCATGCAAAGTAAAACTGACTTTTATCTTGTTTACATTACTTTGCTTATGCAATTTCTATTTCATTTAAGGGTTGAATCCTATACAGGGGCTTGACCAAGTCAAGCCCCTTTCCAAAAAAATTTCCCATTCTTCTTGTGTGCAAGAACATGTTTTATATTTTCGGATCTAGATTTTAGGAATTTCAAAACTAGTGACAGATCCTTCATAGAATTCATCAGATTTGAGCCTCTAGAACAAGGTCAACTTTGTTCGACATAGTCCTTTGGATCCATACATTTTACTTGGAAGTTACAGGTGTCATAGTGCCAGATCCATAACCATTTCTAATTTTGACAGTTTAGTGATAGTCAACTCTAGATCTGAAGTTTATTCCCCCTCTCCTAGCTTCAAGGCAAGTTCAATATTCTTCTTTTCATCTTGAATTTACTTTTATACATCAGATCTGATATCATATCTTATTAGTTATCATTTCATTTATCATAGTATCAATTTATTTATAGATTTTTATATCATTTTACATATCATATACACTTTAACATTAAAGGAACCCATTCCCAAATCACACTCCATCCTCAAATCTAGGTCCTACATTAGCATCCCTTCCTCATTTTAGGTTGTGCTAATTTGATTGGGGTTTGAGGGTGAATCTTTGGGGGTTTTCCTAATGTATCATAGGCCCCCGTACCATTTGATTTGGTGAGTTATCATTCTCCATAATATTTCTCACCTTTTCATATGATACATTTTGGTGAACCCGACTTAGTACATTTCCATTCTGATTTTGGCATTAAATTCCCCTTCTTTGCATTTATATATCTAGATCTATTTTTCATTTATATCATATTGTATTTAGATAACAAAATTTACATTACATGCTTAAATTTGATAGTTAAAGTTTCTTGGATTACATATTTCTTTCAAATTGCATTGCATTTCTCTTTCCTTTCATTCCCTTGTGCATGAGCTTTATCACTTTGAGTCTAACCTATAGCATTCTGGTTAGAAGAAGTGATAGAATTATGAGTTCCTTTGATCTCGAGCCCTCCTTCTTTCCTAGGAATCTTGATGAGATGAACATGCATCTTAGTGATCCCAATCCTATCATGGAAAATAACTCTTCTCCTTCTTCTCATGATGAATAAGAAGCATTAAGGGTTCCTCCTTCTCAAGTCCAAAAACTTTCCCACGAGTTTGATAAGTTTGATGGCTAGGTCAAGAAAACAATAATCCTGAAGCTCTTTCCATTGTAGAACGCTTAAGGAAACTTATTCACAATGATGAACATGGTATTAACATCTTGCATAGCATTTCTCATCTTATTGAGGCCAATGTTAAACCCATTAGGGATTGCACTCAAGATTTAGGATTTACTCTGCCCACTACAAGTGTTGAGACCTATTTTCCTCATCTCTACTTCCATTCCTAGTGTGTCCACTTATTCTCCACATATCATAACAACTTCAATTAAAAATTCCAATCCTACACACGTGAGTCTTCCTAATCCTATTCTTCCTTCTATTCCTTCAAGTGTGCCATGTGTTTCATTGCCATCATCCATACCCACTTATCATAGTGATCCTTTTTCATATTCAACCATTCCTTCAATTTACAACAATGCTCCTAACATTTATCATGTTTCTCCTCCTACCATTCTTTCTACCGATTCTACCATTAATAGCTTGGCTTTAACCATGTCTTCTTTGCTACAACAAATTGCTGCAATGATTCAATCCAAGTTCAACATTCCTACTTGTGATATTTCTATTCCATTGTCTATGGATATTATCTATGTTGTTATCCCGCAATATATGGAGATTCTCATCTTGACACATATAGCGGTAAGAGTGATCCCGTGACTCATGTCAAAACATTTCAAACCTTGTGAAGTGTTTTCTCTCATGATCATATGTTCATGGAAAAGTTGTTTACTAGAACCTTTCAAGACAAAGACTTGCAATGGTATTGTTCCTCACCTCCTTATTCAAATGATTCCTTCCAAAATATTTCTCATGCTTTCATTGAACAATTTACAAACAAAATTGGTCCTAAAATCTCTCTAACTGATTTAATGCATTGTAAACAAGGTGTTAAGGAAAAATTTACTGATTTTATTGGTATATTTAAGAATTTGCATGCTCATATTTCTTATCTTATGCCTAATATTGATGTGCAACACATTTTTATTGCTAGTTTTAAAAGTAACATTATAGATAAGATACTTCTTTCTAAATTCTCTTCTTTTCCACAATTGTGTGCAGTGCTTCATTATTATAAACTTCAAGTGAGTCAATTTGAGAGAACCACTCCAATGGCTCTTATTTCCATTGATAAGAGTGATGCCACATACAATTTAAAAAAAAATTGGAAATAAAAAAACTACATCAAAATCAAAAAATCATCCAACACTGTTGATGACCAAGTGGAAACAACATCCAACGGTGTGGCTCCTTTGTCCTCTATTTTTAAACCTGATTGTAATTATACTAAGCTTTCTAAATATTTGTATAATGTGATGTTGAAGTTAATTAATGCTAATGTGTTAACACTTCCTCCTATCAAATCCATTGAAATGTCTAAACCCCAGTCCAAATACTTTGATCCCAAATCTTTTAGCCAATATCATCATCAGCCTGGTCATGACACTGAAAAATGTTTCCATTTGAAAAATGTTATCCAAGATCTTATTTATTCTAAGGCTATATATATTGATGGTGACCATGATCAAGGAAAAAATCTGTCTCACCTTCTAACAAAAACTTGCAAATCTACACCAATCCTTTTCCATCTCATTCAACCAATACTATTGATCAAACTTCTTCTTCCCAATGCATTAACTATGATGAAAAAGTTAATGAATACAATCATGTTATTAACCACATTAAGAAAGTCAAACCTAAACCTCTATCTCAACCTTGCATTACCTTTGACCCTACTAAGACAATTAAAACAATTGATGGTCCTCTATACATTGTTGCAAAAGTTAATGACCTTCCTACTTGTAGTGCCCTTGTTGATCCCACTTGCATGGTGAATGTGATATTTGAAGAACATCTATATAGTTAACAATTGAACACATATTTTTATGATAAATATGATGTTATGATTCTGATGTGGGAGCATCTTAGGTCCTTGGCAATCTCGCTCAACCAAAAAGATGTTTACTTTTGCTTTGTAGTTTGTCTTTTGTTTTGGTGATCTCTTTATCGATGGATTTTTGTGATCTCTTTACCGACGGGTTTTATGATTCTTGAGTATGCTTTTACCGATGGGTTTTCTGATGCTTGGGTATGTCCTTACTGACAATTGCTGATTTTTGGTGATCATCCTCCTAAGGTGTTTATCCTGATTAGGCCGAGTTCTACATTTAATTTTCATTGTTGAATTAATGTGGGGTCTCTCATTGGGATCTCTGTGGACCTAAATCTAGGTCTCTCTTGTGGATTTGAGTGCCAACCTCTTTGGTGAACTCTTGTATATATTCTTTTGTATGTTCTTAGTTTAGGTATCAGTCTTAGAGAAAGAAAGAAAATTTTTAGATATTGAGATCGAAGGTTTGTGATCTCTGTTGTATGAAGGTCAATCTGTAATTCATTATTATTTATATGGACGAAACCATAAAGGCCTTACATCATGGCATGTAATAAGTTTGATCAATTAATGAAAGGATCTCTATTGTTCTTCTCTCTCTATGTTGTTCTTGTTTATGCATTGTGTCTGCAAGTTGGTTTGGTAATTGGGAGTGCCTTTGGCCCCATTATCATCCTACCTTGCGTCAAGTGGTATTAGAGTATTGGTGAGATCTAAGTTCCTTCTTGTAAAACCTAACCCTAGTTGGTATTATTGTGGCATAGTAGATTGTGATCTGACCTACACTTGCAGAGGGATTCAAGATGGTTCGTGGGAGAGGAAATGCAGATCTAGGTCTAGCTGATATGCTTAGACAGATGGCTGCTAGATTGGAAGTTTTTGAGACAACCCAGTGCAGAGGAAGATATATTGAATATGTTAGTGATGATGAATTGGAAGAGGTTCAAGGTGAAGTTGCAGTTGTACCTGTGATGAATCAGGAAGAAGAGCAATTCCTGAGAGCTTTGACAAGTTTGAAATCCACACCTCAGTTTAATCCTCATAAGTATAGTGTACAATTGGATTCTGATGAATTTGTTGGAAAGTTGACTATGTTGGTGTATATAACTCTATTTAGTGTTGTCATTATGGCAACAAAGTCATATGAATTTTTGGAGTCAGCACACATTATCAAAAGATCAGAAATTGGCTAAGTATAGAAGACTGGACAGTTAGTAGAGTACCAGAAGAACAGAGCATCAGTGCACAAGCATACGACTGAGTTAGGGCATGTGCCTTTGAAGATAATCTTGCAAGTATGTATTCATGCTAATTCTAAGAGAGCATGATCAGATGTGCAAGTATGAAGAAGATACAACCAGTTGAAGAGGTACAGCCAGTGAATGCCAGAATAGGACAGAAATCATGGAAAGAGTTGACAGAGATTGTTTTGGTACAGAAGTTGGACCTATCCTCAGGACTTGCACCTTTGGATTAGTGATTTTTATTGATCTCATCATTTTTTTTTAAAGGTTCATGACTTGATGCATCCAGAGAAAGAAGTTAGAGCTAATTTGGTGGAGTGGACTGTGTGAAGAGATGCGTCTGTTCAGTTTGAGTAAAGCAGTTGTAATTGATGTTGCGCCAACTTAATGAAGGGTTGATTTCTTATTTAAGTGATAAATATAGATGTTAAAAGTTTTCCTAAAGCTGACATGTTCATGTCCCTTGAGGAAGTACTTATAGAAGGTCATTTGTGATCGAAGAAGTTGCGAAAGCCAGAGATAAGAAAAGGAGAGCAGAGTGTTAAAGCAACAAAGCTATATCTGTCATATGTTGATGATATAGATATTGAAGTAGAATCTTTTAGAGTGAAGATAATATTGTTGTAGTGCTTTACAAGAGGTTAAAGAATCAACACACAAAAGGAACTGATCAGACAAGCAGTGTCACAATAGCAGTTCACCTTGCAGATACAGTGTGTAGCGAAGATCCAGAAGGTTGTAGCCTTCACCATTTGAGCAGTGAGCTCTTGGAAAGTGAGTCCTTGGATAGTAAGTCCACCACCCCTAACATGGTTATTGTAAAAGACTCCTAACATGTTTTGACCCTTAACAAGGTCACTGTACTTCATACATTGTAAAGAAAACTCCTAACAGGGTTAAGGATCTTCTAACAAGGATCATAAGACACTAGTACAGAATGTTTGTGGGTACTAATTCCCACCGGGGTTTTCACCTACATTGGGTTTCCCTGTAATCATATTTGGTGTTATGATTTGTGTATGTTTATCTTACTTGTATTGATATTCAGTTCAGTACTTAAGCATTAAAGTTGAGATTCAAGATAATCATAAAAAGTTATAACAGATAGATCACTGATTCACCCCCCCTCTCAGTGATCCTAATCCTATCAATTGGTATCAGAGCTCTAGTCCTCAGAAAATAAGTTTAACCACTTGAGGAGATCATGCACAAGGAAGAAATGAAACACCTAAAAAATAATCTTGAAGTAGCCCTTGAATAACTTGACACATCTGAAAAATAAAATGAAGATCTTAAACTAAAAGTTAATGGCATGAAAATACTTATCAAGAAACTAAAAAAAGAATTAAGGAATTGTTCTTCAAATGATTTGGGAGAAGTAGTCAAAAATTTGAATGAAGAAAATTCTTCTCTGAAGGATCAGATTGAAGAATTAGATGAAAAGATATGTAGCAATCAAGATGCCTATGATGATCAAGTCAAAGTGAACAAGTAGTTAGATGAAGAACTGAGACAAGTAAACATGGAAATATTTGAGCTAAGAGACAACAAAGATAAGATGGGATTTGAACTGACTGCAGCAAAGAATCATATTGACAAGTTACACACAAGAAAGGATCTGATAGAATCACAGTTGTATGCTAAAAAGGTTAAAGGAGATACCAACGGTATAGGATAAAATGAAGCACAAATTTAGATTGATGCCATGCGAGAAAGAATGAAAACACCAAAGGACATCAAAGATACTAAGGAGATTGGAAATCAGACTAAAGACAATGTTGAACCACCTAAGGATGAATGCAAGCTAGTTGATCGTACTTGTTATGCCTATAACAAGCACGGACATATTGCAAGGAATTGTAAAGAGGTAAGACCCTTCAATGGTTACTATTATTCATTCAATAAATTTGGTCATAGAGTTATGAATTTTAAACAAGTCAGAAGAACAAGAATAAGAATAATCAAAGAAATCAAAATCAGAAAAAACAAAGAAGTTATCCTCAGCAAAATGTTAGAAACCCTCATAACATTACATGTCAGATATGTAATTACAATGGACATACAACCAAGCAGTGTAGCATGATGAATAATAACATCATACCTCCTATCATTTTTCACTCATGTGGAAAAGCTGGACACATCTCTAAGAATTGTAGATCTAGAGCCCAAAGACAAGAAAGCCCTAAAAAGTCAGAAGATTCATTATGGGATGAGGTAGGATAAATCAAATTTGTGAAAGCTACAGAAGATACGAGCAAGATCTGGGTAGAAGTACATAAGGATAACAATGTTAATGGTTTAGTAGATGCATCTGCTGTGGATGCATCTCCTATTTCTGGTTAGATAACCCTCATGGTCATAGGGGGAGCTTGATAAGCTCTAAACCCCTAGGTGGCTGGTATACTCACCATCTGAGTATGCGCCTTGGATTACAATTGTTTGGTGACATTTTGATGTAGTATGCAAGAGAACACGGTCTAAATTGTTATCAGGAACAAGAATGGAAGTTACAGTTGCTTTCTGTGTCTACGCGGAAAGTATTAATGGTGGAAATCTACATTGAAATCACCAAGTCCTCACTTGTGGTCAGAATAAATGATTGGAGATCATAGAAGCCTTAGCAGTTGTATTGTTAATGAATTATAGTTGTTCTCAATAGCAAAGAAAGGAGATTGATAATTGTCATTTGTTAAGCAAAGTCATTCAAGTTTGAAACAAAGCCCAAGAAAAGACACGTCATTTTGAAAATTATTTGAAAACTTACTTAGCAATTGAGTAAACGGTTGGATAATCAAAGGAGCACTTGTAGTCAAGTAGAAAAGCATCACAATTATATTCTTCAATAGAGATTGATATCAAGAAACTCTTTGAAACATATTGGAATCAATTTATCAGTATGCTTCAGCGCATGAATTTCATGAAGCGGAGTGGATCAAAATCTTGTTGAGCAGTGTTCTATGTGAGAGTATCAGTATAGCCATTGGAGATATATTTTTTTTAGCTGACTTGATGTTATCCTTGGAAGCGCATACTTATTATTGATCATCTAAGTGTGAATACAACAAAATAATGTTCACGTAAGAGCAGAATTGATTGAAGATACAATTTGAAATATCATGCGAAGAATCAGATAAAACTATTATGATAGGTCCATAGGATTTTGCGCCCATGGCCAAGGACATGGAGGATACATTTGTGGTTTATAATGTTTAAGTATCAATGGCAGAAATGGATATTGATCTAGACAAGTTTGAAGAAAAATTTGTGAGTACTCAAGAGGCTGAGAGTCTTTATATCAGCAAGAAGATATATTGATTTAAGATATCAAAGAAAAGGAAGTAGAAAAAGAGAAGACTGAAGTGATGGACAGTTCATCATCATTGTTGTCAAGTTTGACACCCATAAAAAACTTAGAATCATGGGGAGTAAACAAGTAAGGGGGAGTATATAATCTAAAGGAGTCATGAAAAATAGATCAGATATTGCAGAAGAGAGGTATATTAAGAAGAGGCTCAATGAATTGGTTAGAAAATTTACACTTGATCTTAGTTCACTCAAGGTTGGTCAAGCATCCTTGAAAGAGTTTGCAACAAAAGGAAGAGAAGATAATATCAAAGGGGGAGTAAAATAATGTATAGAATATGGAGTCTGTCATATGATCAAGGTCCTAGCACAGACTTGGAGAAGATGGAGAAGCTACAATATGCATTATGCACCCATCTACAGATTGTTAATTCACTAATTGCATTTTGGGAGAAAGAGATCCAAAAGTTGCAGATTGCATATCCAGATATGTATGTTGAGTAAGTACATAGAAGTGTTTTTGAGAACCTTTTTCATTAATTTCAAAGGGTGAGTAGAGTATGAAGAATATGGAGTCTGGTATATGATAAGAGGGAGATATAAGATAGAGAGTTTTTGTATAAGAGTACAGATAGTAACTTCACCATATTCCTTTGTTGCCATTAATGAAAAAGGGGGAGATTGTTGGAAATTTGACTATACAGGTGTATATGACTCTATTTAGTGTTTTCATTATGACAAAAAATTCATATGAAGTTTTGGAGTCAGCACACATTATCAGAAGATCATAAATGGGCTAAGTACAGAAGACTAGACAGTTAGCAGAGTACTAGAAGAAAAGAGTATCAGTGCACATGCATACGATTGAGTTAGGGAATGTACCTTTGAAGATAAGCTTGTAAGTATGTATTAATTATAATTCTAAGAGAGCATGATTAGATGTGCAAGTATGAAGAAGATACAGCCAGTTGAAGAGGTACAGCTAGTCAATGCCAGAATAGGACAGAGATCATGGAAAGAGCCGACAAAGATTGTTTTGGTACATAAGTTGCACCTATCCTCAAGAATTGTGCCTTTAGATTAGTGATTTTTAGTTATCTCATCATGTGTGGTTAAAGGAGCATGACTTGATTCATCCAGAGAAAGAATTTAGAGCTAATTTGGTGGAGCAGACTGTGTGAAGAGACGTGTTTGTTCAGTTTGAGTAAAGTAGTTGTAATTGATGTTGCACCAACTTAATGAAGGGTTGCGTGCTTAGTTAAGTGATCAATATAGATGGTAAAATGTTTCCTAAATTTTACATATTCATGTCACTTGAAGAAGTACTTATAGAAGGTCATTTGTGATCAAAGAAGTTGTGAAAGATAGAGATAAGAAAAGCATAGCAGAGTGTTAAAGCAGCAAAGATATATATGTCGTATGTTGATGGTATAGATATTGAAGTAGAAGCTTTTAGAGTGAAGATAAGATTGTTTTAGTGCTTTAAAAGAGGTTAAATCATCAACGCACAAAAGGAACTGATCAGACAAGAAGTGTCACAACAACAGTTCACCTTGCAGATACAATGTGTATCAAAGATCTAGAAGGTTGTAGCCTTCACCATTTGAGTATTGAGATCTTGGATAGTGAGTCCTTGGATAGTAAGTCCACCACCCCTAACAAGGTTATTTTAAAAGACTCCTAATAGGGTCTGACCCTTAACAAGGTCACTGTACTTCATACATTGTAAAGACAACTCCTAACAGGGTTAAGGATCTTCTAACAAGGATCATAAGACACTAGTACAGAATGTTTGTGGGTACTAATTCCCACCGGGGTTTTCACCTGTATTGGGTTTCCCCATAATCATATTTGGTGTTATGAGTTGTGTATGTTTATCTTACTTGCATTGATATTCAGTTAAGTACTTAAGCATTAAAGTTAAGATTCAAGATAATCAGAAAAAGTTATAATAGATAGATCATTGATTCACCCCCCCCCTCTCAGTCATCCTAATCCTATCAGAATTGATTGACTGGATAACTGAGTTGGAAAAGTATTTTGAATATGAGAATGTGGCAGAGGATAAGAAGGTGAAGATTGTAAGCACTAAATTGAAAGGACATGCATCCTTATGCTGGGAACATCTACAATTAGATCATAAGAAGAAAGGTAAAGGAAAAATTAAGGTATGGGATAAGATGGTAAACAAATTGAAAGGCAAGTTTCTACCTTGTGATTATCAGGTTAACCTAATCAGGAAAATGAAAAGTTTGAAGTAGAAAAACAAATTAGTAAAGGACTATACTAAATAATTCTATAGATTGGACATCAGATCTGGACATGTTGAAGATGAAATGAAAAGAGTAGCAAGATACCTAAATGGCTTGAGAAGTTATATACAAGATGAGATCAGTTTGGTCAAGATGGAGAGCATTTAAAGGAGACATATTAATTTTCCCTAAAAGCTGAGGAAAAGCTGAACAAAAGATATTAACAAAGACAAAGAGGTAGAGGTGGTAGATTCCCTAGAGGAAGAGGTAGATCTCATGGTGAAAAAAATAGATCTGAACCAGATAAGCCAATTTCAGACACATCTCAAGACAAAGGAAAGACTAAATGGAAAGGTGGAAGTTCATACCAAGGAAGAGGCAATTACTACACAGGTGGTTATAGCAGAAAAGGATTCCAAGTTACTTGTTACAGTTGTGGTGAAGAAGGACATAAATCCTTTGAGTGTACACATGCAAGCAAGAAAGGCAGTAGTAGAAGAAATGCATTGGTGCAAGAGGAGTCACCAAATGAAGCTGAAAAGGAAGGAAATTTCATGATCCAAAGGATAATATGGAGTGAGAAGGATAAGAAAGATCCTATCAGGAAAAGTTTGTTCAAAACCAGATATAGAGTTGCAGACAAAGTTTGGAAGGTGATTGTTAATAGTGGAAGCTCAGAGAGTCTGACATCTGAGGAAATGGTTGCAAAGTTGCAGTTGGAGAGGATGAAACATCTGAAACCCTATCAGATCTCATGGATCAAGGATGATCATACATTAATGGTGAGTGAACAATGTTTTGTGAATCTGAAAATTGGAAAATACTATGATAAGGTGTTGTGTGATATTATGCCTATGGATTGCTATCATATTTTGTTGGGTAGACCATGGAAATATGATAGACATGCTATAAATGATGGAAGATTGAATAGATATTGTATTTGGGTTGATGGTAAGAAGCAAGTTTTATTACCTTTGGTTGAAGAATCTATTGGTGAGATATGTACATTTGTAAAAGTTTGTCTAATGGAAGGTAGATAGTTTGTTAAGGATTTGAAAAGAAATGATATCTATTATGCTTTGATTCCTAACAAACCGAGTAAGATTACAAAAGATGACATTCCTATAGAAGTTGGAAAGTTACTCACTAAATACAAGGAGATAATTTTAGACAATGTACCTAATGGTTATCCACCAATGAGAGATATCAGTCACTGTATGGATCTGATTCTTGGAGCTAGTTTACTGAACAAAGCACCACATAGGTTAACACCGACTGAGAATGAAGAGCTTAACTGACAAGTTTATGAATTGTTGAACAAAGGTCTGATCTGAGAAAGTTTGAGCCCATGTGCAGTACCAGTTGTATTGGCACAAAGAAGAATGGAGAATGGAGAATGTGCACTATTTCTAGAGAAATTAATAAGATCATAGTGAAGTATAGATTTCCTATACCGAGAATGGATGATATAATGGATTGTTTGAGTGAAGCAAGATATTTTACCAAAATTGATTTGAAGAGTGGATATGATTAGATCAGAATCAGAGAAGGTGATGAATGGAAGACTGCTTTCAAGACAAAGGAAGGTTTGTATGAATGGTTGGTTATGCCCTTTGGTTTAACTAATGCACCAAGTACATTTATGAGGTTAATGAATGAAGTTCTGAAGAAATTCTTGAATAAGTGTGTGATTGTATATTTGGATTGCATTTTGATATTCAGTAAGACTAGAGAAGAGCATTCGATGCATATAAGGCAAGTATTGCAGAGATTGAAAGAGGAAAATTTGCTAATAAATCTGAAGAAGTGTTCCTTCATGCAAGAAGAGCTTGTGTATTTGGGCTTTGTAATTTCATTTGATGGTTTGAAGATGGATCCAGAGAAGTTTGAAGCTATATTGAGTTGGCCTACACCTTAAAATGTCACTAAGGTAAAATCATTTCATGGATTGGAAATTTTTTATAGAAAGTTTATTAGAGATTTTAGTTCTATTTGTAATGCTATGACTGAAACCATGAGAGAAGATAAAATAGAATTCAAATGGACACATGAAACTGATAAGAGTTTTGAGGCTTTGAAGCTAAAGGTTGCTGAATTTCCTATGTTAGCATTACCTGATTTAAATAAGGTATTTCAAGTTGAATGTGATGCAAGTGGAAGTGCAATTGGAGTTGTGTTGACTCAAGAAGGTAAACCTGTTTCTTTCTTTAGTGAGAATTTGAATGATGCAAAGAGGAAATATTCTATCTATGATCAAGAGTTCTATGCTATTGTTCAAGCTATGAAGAAATGGAGACATTATTTAATTCCAAATGAATTTGTGTTGTATACTGATCATAAGGCTTTACAGTATTTGGGTAGTCAGAATAAATTGAATCAAAGACATATAAAATGGGTAAAATATTTGCAAATTTTCACATTAGTGATTAAGCATAAGAGTGGAGTTTCTAACAGAGTTGTTGATGCATTGAGTAGAAGAAGATCTTTGTTGACTGAAATGAGAATTGATGTTCTTGGTTTTGATGACATGAAGAATTTGTATGAAAGTGATCCTAATTTTTTAGAGTAGTGGAGAGTGTGCAGAGCACCTAATTCAAATCAATCAAGTAAGTATGAAGATTATTTCATTCAGGAAGATATGTTGCTCAAAGGTATTCAGTTTTGTATACCGAGAGTATCAATGAGAACTAATTTCATAAAGGAGAAACATAGTAGTGGATTGGATGGACACTTTGGTATTGATAAGACATTGAGTTTGCTGAAGAAGAGGTATTTTTGGCCTTAATTATATAAGGATGTTCATAAATTTGTAAAAATCTATGGATTTTATCAAGTTGCAAAAAGAGAGTTAGAATACTGGTTTGTATACACTGATTACTATTCTTGAGAAACCTTGGAGTGATATCAACATGGATTTTGTTCTTGGCTTACCTAGGACAGCAAGAGGTAATGATTCCATATTTTTTGTTGTGGATATATTTTCTAAGATGACACATTTCATACCATGTAAGAAATCATCAAATGCAGTACATGTAGCATATCTTTTCTTTAAGGAGATTGTCAGATTGCATGGATTACCGAGGAGAATCATCTCTGACATAGACAGTAAATTTGTAAGCTATTTTTGGAGAACACTTTGGAAAAATTTGGATACCGAGTTGAATTTTAGTTCTACATTTTATCCACAGAATGATGGACAAACAGAGGTTGTAAACCAAAGTTTGGGTAATTTGTTGAGATGCTTAGTTGGAGACACACTAAGTAATTGGGATTTGATGTTGGCACAAGCAAATTTTGTATACAATAGTTTAGTGAATAGAAGTACTGGAAAGACACCTTTTGAGATTGTTCATGGCACAAAATTGAGAGGTATATCATATTTGAGAGATATTGTTGGAGAAGAGAAAATAAGTGCAAAAGTAGAGGAATTTGCCGAGTTTATGAAGACATTGCATGAAGATGTAAAACAAAAGCTGGATAAAAGTAATCAGAAATACAAGGATAGTACAGATAGATCAAGAAGACATAAAACATTTGAATTTGGTGATGTTGTAATGGTTCATTTGAAGAAAGGAATATTTCCTATTGGAACATATGGTAAATTGAAGATGAAGAAATTTGGTCCTTACAAAATATTGAGAATATTTGACAGTGGAAATGCTTATGAAGTTGAATTACCTGATGACATGGATATATCACCTATATTCAATATTTCAGACTTGTATGGATATCATGAACCTGATGAAGAAGTGAAAATACCAAGTGATTATCCTAAGAAGAAGATATAGGAAGTTGAAAAGATTTTGAAATAGAGAATTGGTAGAAGTACAAGAGGGAAAGAATGCATGGGATGTCTGGTAAAGTGGAAGAACATACTAATTGAGGACCTATCTTGGATTTCTCAATCTAAGTTGGATTCATTTTAGGTTGGAACTGATACATGATTCGGGGAATCATTTCTATTAACCCCAGGTGTCTGATGTAGGAGCATCTCAGGTCCTTGGCAATCCTGCTCAACCAAAAAGATGTTTACTTTTTCTTTGTAGTTTGTCTTCTATTTTGGTGATCTCTTTATCGATGGATTATAGTGATCTCTTTATCGATAGATTTCAGTGATCTCTTTACCGACAATTTTTATGATTCTTGGGTATTCTTTTACTAATGGGTTGTCTGATGCTTGGGTATGTCCTTACCGACAGTTTTTGATTTTCAATGATCATCCTCCTGGGGTGTTTATCCTGATTAGGCTGACTTCTACATTTAATTTTTGTTGCTGAATTAATGTGGGGTCTCTCATTGGAATCTATGTGGACCTAAATCTAGGTCTCTCTTATGGATTTGAGGGTCAAACTCTTTGGTGGACTCTTGTATATATTCTTTTGTATGTTATTTGTTTAGGTATCAGTCTTAGAGAAAGAAAGGAAATGTTTAGATATCGAGACCAAAGGTCTATGATCTATGTTGTATGAAGGTCAATCTATAATTATGTATATGGCTGAAACCAGGAAGGCCTTACAGCTTGTCATGTAATAAGTTTGATCAATTAATGAAAGGATCTCTACTGTTCTTTTCTCATTGTCTTGTTGTTATTTCTGCATTGTGTCTGAAATTTTGTTTAGTAATTGGGAGTGCCTTTGGCCCCATTATCATCTTACCTTGCATCAGATTCAAAATTGTAATGGTTTCCTTTATCCTTCCAATGGTTCCATTTCATTCCCTGTTGAAGTTGGTAGTAAAACTTTAGATGTTACCTTCACTCTCATTCCAACTTATGATCAATTTCAAGTCAAACTTGGTCTTCCTTGGCTTACCTCTATGCATGTTGTGGCTTCTCCTGTTCATAAATGTGTTAAATTTCCTCATAATGGAGAAATCATGACTATTAACCATATTCTTTATCATCCTTCTATTCCTCACGACTCAGTTGGCCTTGATTTCTTTTGGCCTTTTATGCCTCAACCAACTCAAACCTTTCTTGACCATCTCTGGAGATCATACCAAGCCTACAAAGTTCAAAAGATTTGTGAACTTAGATAACCTAAGGATGTTCCATCTCTTTTCCCTAGACGTGGAATTCTTCCTACACCACCTATATGTCTCCTTACCATTTCTTATACACATACTTCTCAGCCCATCTCTCAGCCTAGTATGGCTCCTTCAATTCTTCCTCCTAAAGAAGAAAAGGACCCAATGTTGATTAATCTTATCCCAACCCAAATTTATAGAAAAAACAAATGTAACCATCAAGCTTGTGATCATCCTCGCAAGCGTATAGCTAGAGCTTGTCAACATGCTTCTCAAAATATTGCTTCCCTCATACACCTCCTCACGCTTCACTTCCCTTTGACCAACCCATGCTTGAACTGATGGAGGAAGTGAATTTAAATAAATTAAAGATGAACAAACATGACAATGCAATTCATATATTAGATTCTATTAAAATTAGTATGGGTGAAGAAGATACTTTTGATGATGATGATCTTGATGCTAACAATGATATTCATGCTATGGATTCTGATGACATGTATGAGACTATTGATATTGATCATGATTTACCATCCATGCTTTCACAAAAGTTATCTATCACTCCTAGTAATGAACACACCGACCTATCTTCACAACATGATCCTTGTTCATAACTGGCTATTGTCCATTTGTTGTGCTTGATGTTGATCCTCTTGCGAGTTTCCCACCTTCCCTAAACACTATGGACCGAGATGGCGGGGCCAGGCGATACGCTTGACTAGCTCCTCTTGTACGGTGGATTTTTATTTTCTTTTTGTTTGTTTTCCTGATTGTCATGATGTGCTTCCTTCGTGTTGCATTGCTTGTTTCATGTTTTGTTTAGATTTATTTAAATGATCCTTGTTGCTCCATTGGCTCAAGGTGATAAAGGAATCACAATGTCGTAAAAATTATTCTATTTGTATTTCTCTTCTTCTATATGTTGTTACATGTTATGTTGTGCATGTGCCACTATTCATAAATGTGCCTTTGTTTTGTCTGCTTGGGATGATGCAAAATGATAGCTACCTATTCTTTTTGGTCTCCGTAATGCCGGCCCAAAAAGACTCTTCTTTGTAACTCTTAGGTGTTTTTCTTCCATTTTTCTTATAGTTCTACTACCTTTGGGGGATGATGACAATTCATTTTGATATAATTTTGATACACATGAGTTATCACATGACCTACTAACCCCAGAGTTGGTAGATCCCTTTCGTGATTTTTTTTTTCATGTACTCATTTCCCTTTATTTTTACTTTCTTGGGGGCATTTCACAATGAAAATGTTTCTTGTGGATGCATGTACACTCTGTTAAAGCAATTGCTCCCATTAAGGCATTTGCAATGGAATTAGTGTGGGGGCATACACTCCACTTCACATTTCACACACACACACACAAATTTGATGCTATATTTTTTAATGAATCCTTAGATTGATCCACATTGTTCATTTGGTCCTAAGATTGACCATGCATGCTTGGTCCTTTGATTGACCATCCTTCTTTGATCCCTAAGGAAGATTGTCTTTCCTTAGGACTGATCGTTCTATCATTGGATCCATTATTGGAAGTACTTTCCTTTAAGGAATAATCCTTGTTGATCTATTGAACTAGCATAATACAATTTTCTGGACAATTCAATTTCACATTTGCATCATTTTTATTGTGTGTTCACAATAAGAAAAACTCTTATTGGGCTAGTATTCACTCTCTCTCTCCTCTCTCTTATTGTGCTGATCTGATTTGGGTTTGAGGGTGAATCTTTGGGGGTGTTCCTAATGTATCATGGGCCCCCATACCATTTTATTTGGTGAGTGATCTTCCTCCATAACATTTCTCACCATTTCATATGATACGCATTTATAATAAAGTTTCCATGTCACTATGGAAATATTCTATCCGCCATCATTTCATGTCACTTTCACCTCATCCCATCCTCTTGTCTTTCACGTTCATTCCACCATCATTTTCCAAAAAATAATCTTTTCCAAATCTACAATTTTCATGATTGATATGACAATCTCCAGCACATCACCTTAGTATTAATTGCAAGGTAAAGTACCATATTGTACAATATGAAAATGTTGGTCAATAAATGATGGATGGGTTGTACATATAAAACTGTAAAGGGGATTGAAATAAAGATGTGTTTATTAAGAACATGTAATGTATTAAGAAGGGTTGGTTGATTATCTTAAAATGTAATGCATTGATATGTAAATTGTCCTTTAAGTTTCCTAGAATGTATTGAATTCCTTAACCCTAATTAAATTGTATTGATTAAGTATTGCAATTGTGATTAAGGAGAAGATAAGATATTCCCTTTATCCTTAAATGCACAAATGGGAGATCCAAGTTGATCAACCCCAAGGAAGGGCTAATGCATAAATGAATCAACTATTTGGAAAGGAGAATAGCAAGAGAGATAACTTAAATTATGTTAACTATATGTATAGAAATTATATATGATAGTAATTGAAGAAGTAGGAGAAATGTACTAACTTTGGAATATTACAGATCAAAGAATGTTATTTTCTGATGTCTGTATTGAGTTTCTGGAAAAACTGACATTTGATCTCGAACCGGAACACAGAGATGAATAAAACCCAGAAATCATTTTCCATTCCGATGTTGTCTTATGAAAAATATAAACCTTGACCTAATAATGTCGACCCTGACCTAATAATGTCGACCCTGACCTACACAGATCTGAAAGTGACTCTGTTCGCAGATCTCGAAAGTTTGCCGAAAAGGGTATCCAGATCTGGGTTCAAATCCATTGTTTTGTACCTATATCTACAAGAAAAAGGAGATTTTTTTTTGTGGGGGAGGGGTTTGCCTTGGTCAAACCCTAGTTTTTAAATTAACCTCAAATATATAATTGAAATTGTAGAAGTAAACAAAGCAAATTCATAAATTCACCTTGCTTGAAAGAGTCCTTATGGCGGATTCGAATTCTTGAATCCACAAGTACACCTCAAAATGTGGAATGTAGAAAGGTAGGATGTCTTCAATCTCTTGCTAATAGATCTCCAACACCAAGTCTTGAATGGGTTCTTGACTTTGGAATAGGCTTGGAAGAAG